>MJUU01010002.1:296639-317079 GCA_002080025.1 Modiolus philippinarum | reverse complement strand
TCCGTTTTGACTTGTGCTTCTCCATTTTGTGGAGTTCTTATGGGAGTATCTAGTAAAAAGTTACAATACTCATACCTATCACAGAACTGTGTTCCTCTAAACATTTTTTATTACTGGATTATTATTTTTCTTTCTTATATAAAAAATGATAGAGTTTATAAACAGTGTCTTAAACAGGTTAAATAAGAGTCTTGAGCGTTGGAAAAAGAGTAAAACCTATAAGATTTTTGTTTTACTTATGAGATGCTTAAACCGCAAGCAACGTAAAAAATGTGAGTGAACTAAGAATCTAGCCCGTTTTACCCGTCTCAACTGTAGTGAATAACAAATCTTACATGTTTGTTTATTCTCGTTAGTCCCGTAGATAGTAGTTAACTATGGGGGAAAATCTGCGGTTTTCAAAAAACGTTTTTTGAAAACCGCAGATTTTCCCCCATAGTTAACTACTTGTATGGTAGGTCTTTTACAAAAAAAAACACACACAAAAAAAACAAACAAACAAAAACCCCCCAAAAACTCATTTCTCTGTGATCAACAAAAACAAAGGTGACTGCAAGCGAGCTGAAACATAGTTTAACCTTACACATAATGAGACAAACATTATTTTATTAGCTGCTATGAAACGTTTAAATTTTGAGTCTTCCAGACAAAATGACAAAGCTGACAGCATTGAATATTGATTTAACATTTTAGTACATGTATATGAGAAAATAATATTTTGATTATTTCCTCTGAAAACTTACTGAAGCAAATTCAACCATAAGTTACAAGAATAATGCATGGCAGCCCCTTGATAACAAATATCCCATAGTGGTCCAGGGGATTGTGATGTCGACCGTAAAACTTGTGCACTGATGACTGCAAGTTATTGGTTTAAGTAACTTATTTGTGAACGACCAGGCTCTATCAAGAAAGTAACTGTATGGACCACATGATCTTGAGTAGCGAATAAGTTTGCAGAAATAAGTTCCATATGCTGGTGCTGTTNATCTGTTATGACGTCACAGTGAATAGGCCAATACAGGAATATTCCGGTTTGAAAATCAAGTCAATTCCGCATCCGACTCGTGTTTCGCAAATGCGCCAATCGAATGCGCCTTGTATTAGTGTCGAACTACCTTAAGTAACTTATTTGTGAACGACCAGGCTCTATCAAGAAAGTAACTGTATGGACCACATGATCTTGAGTAGCGAATAAGTTTGCAGAAATAAGTTCCATATGCTGGTGCTGTTTGAATTTTGCTACAAAGAAAGGGGAAGTTGACTATTGGAAAAGTAAGTTATCACGTTTTTAATACAGCCTAGTTTTAAGTCTGTATTTGTTGTCAATTTCCAGATGGTCAAGGAATAAGGCCGATGTGGAAGTGTTGTAGTATCTTTAATTTTGAGCTCTTTTGGTTAAATGAGTTCAGGGAAATCACCAAAGCTAGGGTTGTGCTGGACCGGACTGACTAGTACAAAATTATGCAAGAGGTGACTGCAGCTTGCTATTTATATTACGCCAACTCCGTGTGATTCACGCAAGAATACAGATCTATTAATAATTTAGGGGTAAATTGACGGTAGTTAAACCAGGCTTGAGTCTACCAACAATATTTAGCAATCCAAAGCACAAGAAAAACAGTATTTCTTCTATGTCCGCGTGCGTTTATCTTACTAGCCCCAAGGCAGTAAAAATCTTTGTCGTTGTGTGTATGTTTTAAAGGTAATTCAGGTAAAATACATTTGACGCTATTTGTATATCTAACTATATTTACAACGCTATTTGTATATCTAACTATATTTACAATCATTGTATCGATTTATTAACAAATGCTCAACGCCCAGTGAGCGACATTTCGGCCACACTAGGACGAAAACAAGTCAATCAACTCAAAAATACAAGCAAACGAACAAAGAAACAATAATGGACCAGTGTCCCTGAAATCGGTAGGGGGAGGATTCTTAGCCTTTTATACCAGCCGAAGTGACTAAACGGAAAATATAATAACTTGAACAATTGTTTCATTACAAGGGTTGTTTAGCGACAAAGTTATACTGGAGGCTAAAATAAAATGATTGGGCTTATTTTTTACCTTTAGTTTGAAAAACCCCTTTAATTTGTTCAGCCTTTGTTCAGTGGTTAAACATATCAGTTAAAAGAGATGCACAGATTATACCCATTGGGATTTCTTTAGTCTGCTAGAAAGAAGTCTTCAAAACTTACAATTATATTGTGGATTACAAACATTTGATCACATTTAATCACTTCTTCCTCTGTATATTTTTTCTCAAATTCGTTGTCGTATTTTACAAAGTATGTTTGTTCTCCTACCTATAACAATGTACTTATATCTCTGTTCATTGTTCTTACGGGAGAAGCATCTATGAAATCTTTCAGCCGAGATTTCAGTTGTTCATGGGAATGGTTGTATATAAGTGCAGAGAATTCAAAAGTTTAAAAGCTGTTACAGTGTGAAAATGATCTAGAGTTCAAGATGTCAAAAAAGTCTTTAGTTTTTCAACATTCACATTTCGTTAGTACCGTTTCTTGAAAAGCAAGTTTAAAGATATATTTGAAGGCCCTCTTTTACAGCTGTAATAATGGAGGTTAACAGCATAGAAATAGGTTTGTAGAACATTTTGCAGATCTGTTGTACCATTGTTTGTATTGGCATAATTGTAATTAGTGTATCCAGTTCAAAGAGTGGAGATTGTTGTGTTCATCTTTGGTCGAAATTTCAAAGGAAAGCAAAACAAATATATGACTGTAATATCTCTTCCTTAGACAGCCTAATAGCTGTGTAGAATGGATTGCCCTAAGAATTACCAATTCTAAATTATTGAGCTTTATTTTTACAGATAAAAAATGATGTTCTTATGGGGCCTTATCTGCAGGAACAATGGGATATTCGTCATGAATTTAGGACAAATATCTAGCAACATTAGCATTTTTTAAAATTGATGTTGATTTAAATAGTTCTCACTGACCCTTGTAGCTGATTGATTGGTTTTGGGATCATAGACCTCACAACCATAATTTAATCAAAAAGAGAATCAAAGTCGTCATCTTATTCATGCTCAATCATTTTTCTGGCATAGTCCTCCGCAGCATCCATAAGATGTTTAAAATTTTGTTCCCAGTTGATGTTTTTGTGGTGCATGGAATTTAGGTCCTTTTGTAAGGATATTTCCTATGATGGAAGAACTTTATGGAACATGTTGGCAAATAAAATTGTTGATTTTATTGGTGTTTCAAAATGTAAAAATGTGGGAAATGGGAATAGGCAAAAAAATGTGAGATTTAGGAAAAGGGAGCCACAAAACGTGGGAATAGGGAAAAAAGGTCGAAAAAAATGTGGGAATTGGGAGGGCCGACCCCCCGTGTAACCCCCTCACACATGAAACTTAAAATTAAGTAAAATTCATTTGAAACTATTTAGTGGACATATCGAAATAAGTCTTAGATCAAAAACATTTTGTTTTGCTTTCTCTACGGGGCTTATCTGAAAAATATCATCAATGTATTTGCTCGGGCATTATTTAGGTGTCAGTCCATATCGCTAGCCTTCGGACAGTCTTTATCTTGTGATAATTCTCTCTATATAAGTAACTTTTATATAAACGAATTATAAATATTAATAAATTAGCCATTTATGTCCAAGTTGGCGCTAGCCAGCCAATGTTGACAAAAATACTTGATTTATTTACATCCACAGATCAAAAAATGTTTTGATTAAACATGTTTTGATCAAAAAATATTTTGATTAGAAATGTGATAAACATATTATTTCATGAATATTCAGTTGTTAACATTTATAATTCATTTATTGATATATTGATATTTAAAAGGAATTATACTTAAAATGTAAATATTAATAAATGAATTGTTAAGAATGATTTTGTACTGGATTTCCCAAGGGCCGGAATTTCGTTTGTATCCCGGATACGTTTTTATGTTTGGTATACTTGCTGCGATCCGCGCTTGATTGAGATATTCCCAGTCGACTGTTGTCAACTGTTTCAGAAAATAGTCACCTGTCGCCAGTACTCGTGGACACAGATTCAATATTTCTTGATTTCATTTTAACGTACATTTTATACGAAAAATAACAGATGCTCTTTCTCACGCGGTATGACAACTGTTCCTGAGACTGTGCCAGAGGAAAAAGTAGAAATCGATATGATAAACAACGAGAAACCACGGGATGCTGAGTTGGGGAAGTCGGGGAATCTCAAGTCAATATCAGAAGGTAAGTAACCCTACCAATGGCATTGATTCTTCGCAGAAACAGGTTGGCGAAGATTTCCTCATACTATCAGTGTCAAGTAATCCCTTTTGGGATTCGAAGCCAGAGATGTTTTTGATATTGCCTGCCTCCGGAGGCAGGCAATATCAAAAAACATCTCTGGCTTCGAATCTCAAAAGGATCAAGTGTCATGGCTCCCCCTGAATTCTAGAAAGTTTGTCACTAGGACACTTCTGGACCAGGACATTTCAAACTCTTAGGCGAAATCTGTAAATTTTATGGTTTCTGGATGAGAACTTCAGTTTGTTTCAAGGGAAAGTTTTGATATTTTGGGACGACAATGTTTCAATTCATAAAATTCAGGTCAAGAACGAATTTGAGCATGGATTTTTCGTCCCAGAGTTGTTGCCCCTGAACTAGGCAAAATATATAAATTTTATGGTTGCCGTATGATAACTTCAGTTTGCTTCAAGGGAAAGTTTTAATATTTTAGGACCAACGTAACGTTTCTTTTTATAAAATACAGGTCATGTACGATTTTGACCGTGATCTGATTTTGCATTCCAGAGTTATTTCCCTTTATATAGGCAAAATCTATAAACTTTATGGTTACTGTATAACTTCAGCTTGCATTGAGGAAAAGTTTTAATATTTAGGAACAAGGTTACTTAAAATAAAACACAGGTCAAGTTTTATATTCAATGTGATCATATTTTGCATTCTGGAGTTATTGCCCTTGAATGACACAAAATCAGTAAAAGTAGTAGTTTCAAGGACGGTGAGAACTTCAGTTTGCTGTGAAGGAAAATACAGGTCAATTTTGATTTTCACCATGTTCACCGTGATAAGACTTGGGGGTGCAGAGTTAACTGCCCTTGAATTATTTTGTCTGCAACATCTGAAATTTTATGGTTTCCTGATGTACCTTTAGTTGCAAAGGTGCAATATTTTTTTAACAAGTTTCTCACCATTAGGTACTGGTAAAGTGTGATTTGCTTTTCTCTATACAATAATTGTTATCCAGGTTCCTGGAAGTACTAGAATTGCCTATGGGCATGGTATCTTTTGTGTACCACTCTTTCTGTACTGTATATAGGAATCACTCTGTCTGTCCATCCATCTGTCCACACTTCTTGTAAGCGCAACTCCTCTTAAACCACTGGAAGGATTTTGATGAAACTTTACACAAAGGAAGGACACTATATGGAGATGTGCATGAAGGAATATCATTATTGTCCGAAACCAGCAAGGGGAGATATTTTGACTTTGAATTTTCGTTGATTCCCTGTGTATGGATTACCTCGTAAGCGCGACTCCTCTTAAACCACATGAAGGATTTTGATGAAACTTTACACAAAGGAAAGACACTATATGGAGATGCGCATGAAGGAATATAATTATTGTCCAAAACCAGGAAGGGGAGATAATCGACTTTATTTTTTTGTTGAAGATTATATCATTGTGTCCACACCAGGCCTCGACAATACTGTTTGTCAGATTGCTCGGGACAAGTGGAAACGTCTATTGGACAAGCGAAATTCAGAAGTCACTTGTCCGATGTGACAAGTTAAAATTTTTGTCAAACTAGGACTTGACAACAATGCGTAATGAGAAAATTCATTTAGATTCTTCTATAGACAAATTTTTTACCGAGAACTGTATAACATTGACTGATTTCAAATGTAAAGATTTACGTTTTCACTCGTGTCCGCCATTTTGAAAATACCGATCGTTGGACGAAACAAAATAAAAATGCGAATTTTTAAGCGAAACGAAATTTAAAAAAAAGAAACGTTCTCCTACATATTATTGATATCGATTGAACAATTTGATTTTACTTGATAAGCAATCAGGCACATTTAGAAAAAAATCAATTTATTTTAATTCATTGCAAGAGAAAATAATATCAGTCCAACATGGTCTCCCAAAGTATCTGCAAAGTTCATATCATTACCTTATAAATGGAATCTGTGTAAAAAGAAGATTGAATGAAGTAAAATCAATAGACAATAAACATGTATGAATCTCCACCCTAACATTTATTGTTGCTACTGTATAATTTGTAAAAAAAATGAAGTCTGATAAGTCTTTCATAAACAACTATTTCAGTAGTATCTAGTATCTATCATGTCTACTAATGTAAAATCCCAGATTTTCAAAGAAATATGTACCTACTTGCCTACTGATTTACCTCAGAATACCAAATTTTTTTGTCCTCATTTTAATATCCTCTTTTTTTTGAAACTACTAAGGGTTCAATGAGCGGGGGGTACATGTATATTTGGCTGCCATTCGGCGACAGCTCTTGTTTTCTCACTTTTGAGACAGGACAGTTCCTATTTATAATGGTGTGAGATTTCCTTGTCTTGCAAATTTGCAGATTACCTAAAATTTTAATTTTTCATCAGATTTCGATGGGATTTTTAGCTCACCTGGCCTAAAAGGCCATGTGAGCTATTGCCATCACTTGGCGTCCGTCGGCGTCCGTCATCCGTCCGTCCGTCAACCGTAAACTTTTTCAAAAATCTTCTCCTCTGAAACCACTGAACCAATTTTAACCAAACTTGGCCTGAATCATTACCAGGGTATCTAGATTCAAAATTGTGTTCGATTAGTCCGAGGACCAAACAACATTGCTGCTGTTACTAAAAATAGCACATAGGGGTAAATTGCTGTTTTTGGCAAATAACTCGAAAACCGTTACAGATATCCGAAATCTGACGGGGTTAAAAGTGATCAGCATGGCAGGATCTACCCGCCCTGCAATTTTGAAGAAAATCTGATAACCAGTTTTGAAGTTATTGCCCTTTTTCCGGAAATTTTTCAAAATTTTAATATTTTTTATTTTTTATCAAAGAAACTATAGCAGATAGAGGTCAACTTTAAATTGCAAAAATGTTCAGCATATCAAGATCTACCCACTCTAAAATTTTGGAGAAAATCCAAAAACCCTTGTAGGAGTTACTGCCCTTTTTTCACAGAATTTTCAAAATTTTTGTATTTTTCGTCTTTATTTCCAAAACTATAGAAGATGAAGGTTAAGTGTAAATTGATAAAATGTTTGCCATGCTGTGCTGACTTCAAAAGTGGTGTTGAAAATCGTTCTTTGACCGCGGGAAAATTCAACATTGTTCAATTTCAATTAAATTTGGTTTCCGGATAGATATTGATGTTGCGACTTCAAAACCAGTGTTGAAAGTTGTTTTTTGACCGCCATTTTCAAAATGGCCTCAAGAAAGGCGGGAAAAATCAACATTGTCTGATTTCAATGAAATTTGGTTTCCTAATAGGTATTGATGTCGCAACTTCAAAACCGATGTTAAAAATTGTTCGTCGAATGCCATTTTCAAAATGGCCGCCGAAAAAGGCGGGAAAATTCAACATTTTCAGATTTCAATGAAATTTGGTTTCCAAATAGATATGGATGTTGCGACTTCAAAAAATTGATGTTGAAAATTGTTCGTTGAACGCCATTTTCAAAATGGCCACCAAAAAAGGCGGGAAAATTCCACATTGTCCAATTTTCATTGCCCGCCATTTACAAAATGATGTTTTTGACTTCAAAACTGGTGTCGAAAGTGGTCCTTAGCAAGAATGTTTTTTGTCAAAAAATGCCAAACAAATTAAGAATTATAACATGATCAGACTTTTAAATACAGTTCTAGATATTGGTGGTGTTCCAGCTACCAAAGATTGAGAGACTGAAGTTCAACTGTATAACTTACAATGTAAGCTTGATTGTCGTATTGTGCTTCATAGTTCTCTTCACAATACAAGAAATATGTTTAAACTAGATTATAAAGGGGAACCCCTGCCAAAATTTTTTTATGGAAACGGGGACTTGGAATGTTTTGATTTCAGCAATATGCATTATCTGAATTATAAGGGGAACCCCTGCCCAAATTTTTTCTTGAATAATGGTCTGAAATGGGTTGTAATGGATAGTGGGGCTTTGAATCATTGTGAAAACTGCTGAATCTACTTGCCCAATTGGAACCATACTTGGTGACAACTGTCCATAGTCGGTACCTATAGAAGAATGTGTCTGGTAAGTCTGCATGTATTCCAAGATGGCCGCCAGCGGGGGACATAGTTTAACATTGGACCCTATGGGAAAAACACATTCAAAGACATTCTTCTCTGAAACTACTTGATCAGTTGGAATCAAACTTGGTCACAATAGGCCTTTAATGGTCTTCTTAAAAAATTATGTCTGACAAGTCTGCACCTCGTCCAAGATGGCCGCCAGCGGGGACCATTGTTTAACATTGGACCCTATGGAGAAAACACGTTCAAAGATTTTCTCCTTTAAAACTTCTAGAAAATGAGTAATTTAGGCTGCATTTTATGCCTGTCATGGACCAGGTGAGCTATACAGCCTCTTGAGAGCCTCTAGTTTTCTTTGGGT
Organism: Modiolus philippinarum; assembly: GCA_002080025.1. Lineage (NCBI taxonomy): Eukaryota > Metazoa > Mollusca > Bivalvia > Mytilida > Modiolidae > Modiolus > Modiolus philippinarum. Next base: position 308,442 of record MJUU01010002.1, on the reverse strand, counting down.
TCCTCTTGATATACACTGTAAGCTTTCGATATTGACAACAGATTTAGCGTAGCTCTTACCGTTTCTGAGCTATTAGGGCTCAAAAGGGGTAAAACTTTAAATTTGCAGATTAACTGAATTTTTTATTTCTTCATCAGATTTCGATGGGATTTTTTCCTTGGATTCCTCTTGATATTAGCTTTCAGTAGTTTGTTAATGGATTTGGCATAGCTCTTACAGTTTCCAAGCTATAAGGGGTCAAAGAGGAACCATAAGGAGTCATAAGGGCTAATTTTCATTTTCTGTAGTTTGTGTCAAGCTAATTACTCGGTCAATCTCCTTATTGTGTCCATGTAATTATTGTGTCAAGCTCTTTAGTATGTCCAAACTCACTTTCAATTACACCTGTTCAAATTTCAGTGGTCAACATGCTGCGGTCGTATCATGCTGCGCTCGGCGTAGCCCTTTATTGGTTACTGAAAAACAATTTAACCCTGTTAGATTGGCTTTTGCCAGTTATGGTCCTAAGTCCGGCAAAACACCATTCCTACTGTTTATGTTTGTCTTTTGTCTGACATTTCTGTTTTGTTTTGGAGTTCTGTAGTGGATTGTGGCCTGTGATTGACATGTTCATGCATTGTATAACTATAGATGTTAACTGTTGTCCTTTCTGTTTTACTTTATTAGCTCACCTGGCTATGCCAGGGTGAGCTTTTGCCATCACTATGCGTCCGTCGTCCGTCGTCTGTCTGTCCGTCAGTCAACAATTTCAAGAATCTTCTCCTCTGAAACCACTGGGCCAAATGTAACCAAACTTGACTTGAATCATCACCAGGGTATGGCTTCTCAAAATTGTGTTCAATTAGTCCTCTGGTCAAACAACATGGCTGCCATTGCTAAAAATAGAACATAGGGGTAAATTGCAGTTTTTGGCTAATAACTCGAAAACCGTTACAGATATCAAAAATCTGACACAGGATAAAAATGATCAGCATGATGAGATCTACCCACTGTGCAATTTTGAAGAAAATCTGAAACCCATCTCGGAGTAATAGCCCTTTTTCCGTTAAATTTTCTAAATGTTTGCATTTTTTATTTTTTATTTCAAAAAGTGTAACAGACAGAGGTCAANTGTAAATTGCAAAAATGTTCAGCATATCAAGATCTACCCACCCTGAAATTTTGAAGAAAAGCCATTAACCCTTGTAGGAGTTATTGCCCTTTTTTCACCGAATTTTTAAAATTTTCGCATTTTTCATCTTTTATTTCCAAAACTATAGAAGATGAAGGTTAAGTGTAAATTGATGAAATGTTTGCCATGCTGTGGCGACTTCAAAACCGGTGTTGAAAATTGTTCCTTGACCGTTATTTTCAAAATGGCCGTCAAAAAAGGTGGAAAATTCAACATTGTCCGATTTCAATGAAATTTGGTTTCCAAATAGATATTGACACGTGTTGCAACTTCAAAACCGGTGTTGATAATTGTTTGTTGACTGCCATTTTCAAAATGGCCGCAAAAAAGGCGGGAAAATTTAACATTGTCCAATTTTAAATGACATTTGGTTTCTAAATAGGTCTTGATGTCGCAACTTCAAAACTGATGTTAAAAATTGTTCGTGGACAGCCATTTTCAAAATGGCTGCCAAAAAGGCAGGAAAATTCAACATGGTCCGATTTCAATTAAATTTGGGTCCTAATAGATATTGATGTTGCGACTTCAAAACCGGTGTTGAAAATTGTTTGTTGACCGCCATTTTCAAAATGGCCACCAAAAAAGGCGGGAAAATTCAAAATTGTCCGATTTCAATGACATTTGGTTTCCAAATAGATATTGAAGTCACAACTTCAAAACTGATGTTAAAAAATTGCTCGTTGACCACCATTTTTAAAATGGCTGCCAAAAAGGCGAGAAAATTCAACATTGTCCGATTTCAATGAAATTTGATTTCCGAATAGATATTGATGTTGCGACTTCAAAACCGATGTTGAAAATTGTTTGTTGACTGCCATTTACAAAATGACGTTTCGACTTCAAAACTAGTGTCGAAAGTGGTTCTTACCCAGAACGTTTTTTGTCAAAAAAGCCCAACAAAGAAACATAATAAAACATGTCCAGACTTTAAAAACAGTTCAAGATATTGGAGGTGTTCGAGCTATGAAAGTTTGAGAAACTGAAGATCAACTGTATAACTTACAATGTTATCTTGATTGTGGCAACTGAAAGCCAGGTGAGCGATACAGGCTCCTGGGAGCCTCTGGTTTTACATTACCATGCAGAGGAAGCTATTACTCACTAAAAATTATAATGTTATAATCTGTCATATACATATACATGTGATATATGTTCATGATCAATTTTCACATTATAAACTGATTTTCTAAGTTTTATGAATAGTAAATCCTTTTTGGATTAGAATCTACAGGTACTCTATCTAGAGAACTGAGAAGGAGGTATAAAAAACATCACTTGCATCAAATCGTATGTTCATTTAAGGTTCATTTGTACTAGTATCAAGTTATTCATGGACATTTCTAAAACATATATCTATATTTCCATGTACATTGTAGTTCCATGCCGAAGTAGTTCTCTGGCCATACAGTTTATCTATCCAAGATGCTCATTGCATTTTACTTATTTTATGACCTCCGTGTTGTAATAAATTTGACTACAGGAACAAACTGAAATATCTCTGAAACTGCTGGGCCAGTTAGAATCAAACTTTGCCAAGGTAACCTGTGCAATAGGTCCTTTGTTAAAAAAAAACTGTTTTTTATTTTTGTGTTTTATCAAGATGGCTGCCAGCAGGGAACATAGTTTAACATATTTGATATTGTGGATAAATCAGGTATGGTAGTTAGATGTTAGATCAGAATAGGTGATACAGGTTCTTGATCTGTTGTGTTTTAAAGTAGATAGATCAATTCAGTATATTTATTTGGATGTGAGTAAGACCAGAACGTATGAACACAAAGCTGTTTTTATTGTTGTACTTGTTTTTTTTGTTTTTTTAAAGACAATCAAAAATTGCATATGTGTTCTGTAGGTCAGATGTTTAATCAGTCACACAAAAAAAAAAACAATGAAAAACATGACTTCACATGATGCTTTTAGTATCAGTACATTCAGGCCTGCTAGGTGACCAAGATTCATTTATACAATGAATCAAGTGTAACCGTTCGGAAATTAATGTATGAGTGATTTTAGAATTGGTTAAATGCATACAGGTTAAGTTATTGTTCAGTTACTAAATTTAGGTTTTAGAACAGAATGCATATATTTTTTATGGTTATTTGAATTCAATTTGTTTTAATCAAGAAATATCAAGGATTAAAGGCAAAACAGGTTAGTTTAGTGAAAAGGATCCAGCTTAGCTTGCATGTATACTGCTATTTAGAAACCAGAAACACAGGTAAATTTTGTAGCACATGTAGACCTGCATTGTGCTTTGTTTTGTTTACATGTTTATGAAACAATGTTTAAAATACTTGTAAGGAGAGGAAGTAAAATTTTATCCAAAACATCATAAAATCTCCATGTTTAAGTTTATGACATCTTATTGTTATATTGCATAGCCATAGGATTTTGCTCATTATGAGAGGTAATGTTGATTATCTATTTTGATTTAACCTTATTTTACCCCTTTATTTCTACATTTATTAACAATTCCATACTTTTTGATACACCCCCCTATTTGACATCGTTGTACTTTTAATGAGGTGTGGGAGCCTGAATATCAAACCCTGGTAAAGCATGTGAAAAATATCAGTGATTTGAAGGAAGTTTACTTTTGCTGACCCAGCAGTTCTATTACAGGGAATGCATGTGAAGTGGCAGAATTATTACCTTGATTAATTTTTGTCAAACTAAAAACATCACATTTAAACGATGCATGTTGAGAGCTCCTCATCGTCATAATTGCATATTAACTGCCCATACACCAACAAAATTTTGAACAGCAATGGTAATCGACAGATTGTTAGAAAAGTGAGATATTTATTTGCACTTATTTGATGTGCAGGTATATATTAATTTGCAATTTCAGATATCATTTTTTAATCAATTTTTAAAGCGAACCATTTCATATTCATTCAGTCAGACCTTTTGAGATAAAAATCCTTCTTTTTTTATACATCTTCCTTGAAAGTGGAAGGGCATGTAGAATTTACCCCTGTCCAGCAGTGTGTCTGCTCCTGCACAAACATCTGTTTGTCCCATTGATAACTTTTGTGTTTTGTTCCTATATTGGTAACATCTCAGAATAATTTGTGTGATATTTTAGTGATCGTACACTAGTATATGCACCTTGATTGCATACCTGTTAACCCTCCTGCATTACGTGGGAGACTCCTGCTTTTAGGACTCAACTCCTGCATAGTGTTCTTCTCTAGCACAGCAGACCAAAATCTCCCTCTTCAGACTTTTCCTCCCACTTAAACGAGATTTATGCTTAGTTGACTTTTGTTTTAATTTTTACAAAATACGTCTAGTTGCCTCCCTTTTATTGTCTCGGCTGTGACGAATGTCGCGAAGGCGAGACATAGCGACCATAAATGTTGTCGTAAACATTTGGTTAACCCTAATATTAAACTTTTTTTGAACTTCAATAACTTTCTCAAATCATGTTCATTATCAATGAAATTTTGGCACAATATTCAGTACGACTTCATTTTTATATCCCAAGTTCATTTTTGAAAAGAAATAATTCCAATTTTTCTGTATTTTGCCATTAGTTAGACTTAGTTTTTTTGATAAAAGTTTTTTGATTGTACCATATCTCAGCACCTACATGCCATATAGACGTTTTCAGAATTGAAATAGTTGGTGCTGCCATCTTGTTCCATTCAGAACACTAAATCCGACACAGACAGATTTGACCCGACTCTGGCTTTTTCGATTACTTCATTATTGAATGGTACCGCACAGGTAGGGTAATTAAATTGTTAATTACCTGTTTATTCAACATGTAAGAAACATGTTAATAGAGTCGTTGAAAAGATAAAAGATAACAGAATGGCAACAAATAAGTTTAAAGGCAGAAATTTAACGTTTAAGTGTAGTAATATGCTTTTGAAAATTTGAAATTTATAGATACCGTAGGTACCGTATTCACGAGATGCACCCAAAATGAAGATAGAAATACGTATATATTTGCCCAAGAATAAATTAAAAGAATAAAGAAATATATTTTTTCGGCATTGTTGTTTATTTTATTTATTTTTTTTCGACATCGGAATACACATAAAGATAGATTTAATATTAGGCACATAAAAATAGATTGTAATATTAGGCACATATTTGGAATAAATCTCTATTTATATGAGTAAATCACACTTATTTGTAATAAACTTTGATAAATATATATATTTGATAAAGCTTTTACGTTATTTTTGTTAAAAATATTTTTGTTTTTATTTTAATTCCAAATACACATTTTCTTCCGGTATTAAATACTTCATTAGCAAAAAAAACTACCAGATTATGAATAAAATTTCTTCTTTTATGTATAAATTAAAAAGTCATTGTGAATCTAAAAAAACAAGAAAAAATAAATAAGGGTTACCTTTTCTGTAAAATCTGTGTATTCTGTTTATCACATTTTCCAAAAACAAACATTCCGATTTTTTTATGGCAATGACTGATGGTTTGCATTCAGTTGATTTACTAAATGCTCTTTTATTTATTGGATTTGAGTGGACAAGTTTGATGGTTTTAAAATTGTAAAACATAAATCAAATCAAGGTCTTTTAATTTAAAGATATTTTAAAGATTAAATTTCATTATTTGGTTACAACTCCTGAATGTAGAAAAGTTTTATGTGTATTGCTTAAGTGTTATTTGAAATAGCGGGTCCTCCGTCAGTTTGCTTTAGGTATATTGCATAATGTGTATTTTTCATAGTTTAATAAACTTAATCGTTTATTTTTTTTATATAAAAAAAGAGCACCCCCCCCCCCCCCCCCTGTTGGCTTGAAATATGGTCATGATGTGTTCTGTTCTGTAAGTTGTAGGTATTGCATTAAGTTTTATATTTGCGTTGATTGAATATCTTGATATCTGAAAACGAGACTCCCCGTAAGCTTAAATTTTTTTACAATTACGTTGTATCTGAGTTGTCTTTTATATTTTTCAAGTAAAACACGTGCAATACACATCTTCCAAAAAGGTGTATTCTGAAGTTGTTTGATAATGATATTCCACTTTGCCACATTACATCCGCGAAATTCGCCTATTTTCCATTTTCTATTAAAGTTCTTTTGAGATTATGTCTTTGAAGTAAATATTTTAAGACAGCTTAACGTAGCTATACAAATTACAAATGTTTTTTGTGTATCTTGCTCTTCATTTATTTCTTTTTTGTCGAAAATCTTTTTTTTTGATAAACTGTTTTCTTATTTTAAAACTGTTTTGTTTTAAAACTTGTTGATTTTTTTCACATTCAGCTAGATTTAAGAGTAGCTTGTATACTTCAAAGGGTACACAGGTACCTGTGTTAATTGTATATTCACAGGAAAGGTTGACAACTTGTTTATTGGGGTGTTACATGTATCATTTCAGGTTTTATGATTACTCTGTGAAATATTTTAATACGTGTATTTTAGTGTGCTGTAAGATTTACTTTAAGGATATATCTCTGGATAATCCTATAAATTTTATAATTAATAATAAATTTTAAAAAATATCAATGCTCAATTAAAACTTTTTTTCAAATGTAGATGAAACAAACTCATGTCTTGAAATGATAAAAGCTAGAAAGTGTTTTTTTTCAATAATTTATCAGTACAAGTAATGTACTATGTGTGGTACCCGTCTACCTCTTTATGGCGGACCTATCGTGATCAGGGGAGATAACCAAAATTTACCAATTTCTGAAAACGTCTATAGACAGATGATAATTGGTGAGTGGTTACATCTTTAGTGGTTGCCAACATCTATACTAGAATTATGTCATCTTGACCTATATTTTCAGCATCAATGAATTCGGCTAAATTTTCATTGCATGTCCATATATCAACAAATGTCCAAGACTAGCAATTTTTGAAATTTTTGCATACGATCAAATATTTTAGCCATTTTTTCATATAAGACATTATTCTGAAAACTAGATTTAAAAAAAGGTGGTTCCAATTTTGGTAAATTTCCTGCAACTCTCAAAGACAAGCAGTATTGTGGAATTCTTGTTAGCAACCATGCTTTTTGATTGAATTTTAGTGAAAACAAAATTTTCAATGCTTAGATTTCAAAAATTTTGATTCAGTTTTGGTAAATTCCTGATACCCTCAAACTGAGTCAAAGACAAGCAAATTTTATATGACCGCAAAAATTTTGCGGTCATATTAATGGTACGGCGCAGTCGTTGGCGTCTGTGGCCAGCATAACTTTGTTTCTAGTGGACAGATCATCTTCAAATTTCAGTATGTGGTTTTTTGGCATAAGGGCAATCCCGGGTTTTAATTTTGGGTTTGTGGCCACACCCGTTACAGAAAAAGGGGCCAAAAAGGGTATTTTTGTGTCTGTGGACAGCATAACTTTCAGGTTCCATTGAACGGATCATTTTCAAATTTTAGTATGATGTTTGTTGGCACATGCTTTAGCCCAGGCTATTATTTGATGTTCTAGGCCCCGCCCATTTTAGAAAAAGGGGGCAAAACGGGTTAAATTAGTTGTTTTCACATATTTGACTGTAGAATCTTTATTATTTATCGGATTTTGATGGGGTTTCTTTCAGTAAACTCCTTAGAAAATTTCCAATAAGGATTGTGTAACGGATTTCATGTGGCATGTACCGTTTACGAGATAAATGGGGCCCAAAAGGGGCGATTTCAAAACTTTAATTTTTTTATTTTCAGTCCGATTTAGATGCAATTTTTTCCAAAGCATTCCTTATGAAAAATTATCATAAAACTCCACTATTAGATTTTTGGTAACTTGTTTCCTTACCCAGCTATTAGGGCCAAAGGGGCCAAAATCAAATTTACAGATAACCTAAAATTTTTATTCTTCATGGGATTTTTTTCATTGGATTCCTCTTGATGTAAGCTTTCAGTAGTATGCCAACAGATTTGGTGTAGTTCTTACCATTTCCAAGCTGATGAGGGGCAGAAGGGGGCCTAAATTATAAATTAACACAGAACCTAAAATTTTTATTTTTCATCAGATTTCGATGGGATTTTTTTCTTTGGATTCCTCTTGATGTAAGCTTTCAGTAGTATGTCAACAGATTTGGCATAGCTCTTACCGTTTCCGAGCTATAAGGGTTCAAAGGGGCCACAACTGCAAATTTGCAGATTGCCTGAAATTTTTTTTCATCGGATTTCGATGGGATTTTTTTCTTTGGATTCCTCTTGATACAAGCTTTCAGCAGTGTGTCAACGGATTTGGTGTAGCTCTTACCGTTTCCGTGCTATAAGGGTTCACAGGGGCCAAAACTGCAAATTTGCAGTTTACCTAAAATTTTTTTTTTTCATCGCATTTTGATGGGATTTTTTTCTTTGGATTCTTCTTGATATAAGCTTTCAGCTGTATGTCAATGGATTGGGCATAGCTCTTACCGTTTCCGAGCTATAAAGGGTCAAAGAGGAATCATAAGGAGTCCTAAGGGCTAATTTTAATTTTCCCTAGTTTGTGTCCAGCTAATTACTTGGTCAATCTCCTTATTGCGTCCATCTAATTATTGTGTCAAGCTCTTTTGTTTGTCCATACTCACTTTAAATTACACTTTTTCAAATTTCAGTGGACGGCATGCTGCGGTTGTATCATGCTGCGCTCGGCATAGCCCTTTATTTGAAATTCTTGTTAGCAACCATGCTTTTTGGATGAATTTTTGTCAAAACTAATATTGCCAATGGTTAGATTTTAAAAATTTTTGGTACAAATTTTGGTAAATTTCCTGATACTCTCAAAGACCAGTTATTACTTAGAATTTTTAGTAACCACATCTTAATATAGGCCAAATTATAATGAAAGCGGAGTGAGCAGGCGAGACACCAGGTTCCGCGAAACCGTTACGAATTATATTTTTCATGTTAAGCTATTTAAATTTTTTTCATCAATACTGAGATATAATGCTGTTCCCAAGCAATTATTTTATAAATAAAAACATATTTTTCAAATAAAAAAAATATAAAAAAATGCTTAAAACACTGGATATATATAATGTAAATGGGATATTCATTACCCATGAGAAAGCTTCTACAGTGATGAGACAGTGTAATTGCCTGTTAAACTGTGCATATGCTGAAATTAAATTCTCAGTAATTTTAGTACTTAGATATTCCAAACAAAAAACTAAACTCTAACACTCATCAATGTACAACATACTGTCAAAAATGGATAATCACTGCGTTACAAGTGTAACAATTACATGGGCAAACCAATACCAAAGCAAATATGGTCTGATCTCAGTACAATACAAATTATGAGGTATTATGCTCTTTCTACTTCTTTACTGGAATTCTGATATTTAGATGGTAATGAAACACTAAGAATGGTTAATCAATGTATTATTGTTTTACCAGATTTGGTCTGATCCCAGTGTAATGTAAATTGTGTTGCGTTATGCTTTCTTCTAATTCTTTATTGGTATTAAGTTTTCATGCTTCTGATATTAAGATGGTAATAAGTTTGTCATGGGTAATCTCCCCCTTAGCAAAGGTGGAAAGAGGGAGATCTCCCTCTTTGCATATCCAGGAGGTTAACAGGTATGTTATTGGTATGAATTTATATTACAATTGATCATGAGGGTCCATGACCTACATTTTATGCTTGAGTTACTTTATTCAATTTTACATAGATATGTCTGCACGTCATTTCATAATAATGTTTTATCAAATTAATTACCAAGTTCTTCCTACACCAATGACAGCTAAGTAACTTCTGACTTGCATATTTTATGCTTTTGTGACTCGAGTAGTGACTATTGAAACAGTGATTGAATATAGCCTTAATGTACAAGTTTTTGAGGCGGTCATTTCTCAAAATTTTGCTAACAAAATTGCTGTACAAAAGATAGGATCGGCAAAAGCAAATGAGTTATGGGATGAAGATGCCATATTCTGGGGTCGGGATGTGGGAATACAATCTAATTAAAATTACATTTACCAATTGTTCCAATAATTTTAATGAGATTGGTTGGAATATTTAATGTTAAAAAATTGGAAGTTCTAAATCGTCACCTAAATTTTGTCATGAAGTTTTGTTTTCAGAAGTGCAGAGTATCAATATACAAATGTAGAGGTATAAGTACAGGTACAATGCTGATGATAGACTCATATCTGTGATTTAAGCTCACATGTACAATGTACAACCATTTTAGTTTCAGCTCACCCTGATATCTCAAAAATGTATAGCTGTTCTTACAAATTAGATCAAAACGAAACAAAGACTAAAAATCAAAAGATGTGTGAATTATGATGCCAAAAAGTTTTAGTTAAAATATTCATCTCTGTGATTACTATTTTTTTCTTATTATCAATCATTTATGTCTTGATTTGCATGATTTTTGCTTTTAATTTACACTATAATTCCACATTTATGACTTATTTACTTCTACAATAAAGACAAGGGGGGTGTATTGCCCATAGGCACTTAAAGTACTTGACATGCATCTCTGTTAAAACGACATGGTCTTCCTGATTATAAATATTTTTACATGTAAAAGTTGTTCAAAGTTGAAAGTTGTACATTTTTTTGGGTAAGATATATGATATAATTTTACATACAGTCAAACTTCAATGGCAAGAACACTCAAGGGACCGATGAAAACAGTTCCAGCTAGAGGGCTGTTCAAGCTATCGAGGTCGAACTATGTTTAAACTTGAACAAAAGGACCAGACATCCATGGTGTTCGAACTATTGAAGTTCGAGCCATCAAAGTTCTACTGTATAATAGGCTTTCATTATGATATATTTGTGAGAGAAGAGACCAAACAAAACAGAGTCTCAATTTTTTTCTTTTTTTACATCTCTTTGATAGTTTTTTTTTGTTTTGTGTGTGTGTGTATAGTTTTTTTTCAAAGTACATGTATGTAATTTGTATGTGAAAATTATGGAATTGGACAGGAATTTATATTTATTACAATAGGATTATACTAATCTTGTCATACTTATCTCTGACATATCCTGGACATGTTTACAAACAATGTTATACAAAACTATATGAATCATTTTGTACCTTTAAGGCTGGGCTTTAAGGCCAAAGGAATAATCATCGTCTTCAATGTTAGCTATTACAAAACCAAATTATGTGGCATGAACTTTCCTTGGTTTAAAAGCCTTGCTGTTCATTGTGAATAAGCATCTAGATTTTCAACTTTTTTCTCTTGATAAGATATGGCAAGAACTCTGGATGTTTGTCAGATTTAATAGTCCTTTGAGGCCATTGATATACACTTTAGGTCTGTTTGTTCATGATCAGAGATTCACTTTGATATAACATAGACAGATTGAGAGGGGTTTCGGGGGTGGAATTACTCCCCTTTTTAAAAATTTTTAGGGCCCACATCGAGATGCGGGTGCCCTTTAGTTTTCACATTGTCCGTCTGTCCATCAACAATTTTTTCCGTCACAGATTTCTTGGCTTGTATATGTGGGAATGATTCTAAATTTGGTCTGAAGCTTGATAATGATGAGTTGTATTGTGTAAGCAATTTTCAAGTTTGCCGGGCACCCACTTCCTGTTTGCCGATACTTTGAATTTTTACTAAAAACCAAATTTTCGTCACAGATTTCTTGGCTTCAACTGGAAGGAATGATTTGAAATTTGGTCTGAAGCTTGGAAATGATGAGTTGTATTGTGTAAGCAATTTTCAAGTTTGTCGGATGCCA
>MJUU01010002.1:242385-265957 GCA_002080025.1 Modiolus philippinarum | reverse complement strand
ATCACAAGAGACTACTAGCAGTTAACTGACATGCCAGCTCCAGACCCATTACCAACTGACAAATTAAGTTATGTACCCTGAGTATACAGCTTCCATCAAGATCCCTTCCTGTGAGGAGTTTAGCATATGATTTCATGTATATACCGGAGTTTCCTCTCAAATCGTTCTCAAGCAGTTATCCTCGAAGGTGCAAAATCAGACTATGTAGATGTACAATCAGGGGTACCCCAAGGTTCTGTTCTGGGCCCAAGTCTGTTTCTTTTTTATATAAATGATATACCAGTTGGCTTGAATAGATGATTTGCCAATTAATCAAGGTCCGTGCAAGTTTTAGTAAAATTTTGTGGTTTTTGGTCAAACCTTGAAAGGGAAATTACTCCTACACCGGACAAACAAACATTAAACATGCACACTTGTTTTAAAGTACGGTCTTCGTGCTTAGCCATCCTGGACAAAGTAGTGCCCTACACAATATTTATGATATTCTGCAGTAAGTTAGCACATTTTCGATTTTTTAAATACTTTCCTACTCAATGAGAAGACAGTTCAAGTTAGTACAGTTGTTTATTTTTTTACTTGAAACAAGTAGCACTTTAAAGAATGGTAAGTGCTATTGGGGATTGGGGTTTGAATTATGTTGCCGGCTAAACGTCTGCTAAAGATTAAACTATCATTACGTTTAATTAAAAATGCTTTATTTTTTGGTTGTTTTTCACAAGCAGGGAACCATTCTGTCCCCTTGAGATTTTTCAAAAAGTTACCTCCCTTTTGGGTTTCGCTAAATTCATTCTGTTGATCGCAGAATTGGCAAATGGTCTATTCCACCATTCGCCTCTTTGCTGACGACACGATAGCATATCTGGCAGTAAAATCAGAAGCAGATTGTACCAAACTACAAAATGATCTTGATAAACTTGGACAATGGGAACAAAAGTGGCTGATGGAATTTCACCCCGACAAGTGTACACACGTAATAAACACCCAATTAAAAAAAACATATACACTGCATGGCCACATACTTGCACATGTTGACAAAGCAAAATATCTCGGCATTATCATTCAATCCGACCTTAAATGGCACAGCCATGTCAACAACATCTGTAATAAAGCAATAAACACACTTAACTTCCTCAAAAGAAATCTTAACATCAACTCTACAAAAGTTAAAGAGCAGGCATGTAAATCACTAGTCAGGCCATCACTAGAATATGCCTGCTCAGTCTGGGATCCATACATAAAAGATGACATTGATAGAATAGAAATGGTTTAAAGAAAAGCGGCTAGATTTGTAACACATCGTTACCATAATACATCAAGTGTCTCCAGTGATACACAACCTAAACTGGAGATGCCTAGCCGATAGAAGATCAGATGCAAAACTTGTATGGCTATATAAAATCAACCTCCAACTTGTTGCAGTCAGTAAAACACACAGGCTAATTCCACCCTTCAGACAGTCCCGAAATATGCACCCACTCTCATTTAAATTCCTCAAAGCCGGCTCCATGTATTTGTAGAGACTTTGTCTTATGTGTATTTACTCCATATCCTTTTATTCACCATTCAAATCAGACAGCAATCTTTCTTTCCAAGCACAATTAAATTATGGAACAATTAATTACCAGTCAGCATTGTTATGAGCGACTCTGTTGATTCATTTAAATCAGCAGTTTCAGCCTATACATACAGTAATCTCATGTACATAATTTTATCCTAAAAAGAAAAACAAATAATTTTCACACTTAGCATTTATTTGATTATTTACACTTTCACACAAAACTTGTTTATTGTAAATAGCATGCGCAGAGAAGTGACAGTTTCTTCAACAAGTTGAAGGTGGTCAATAGACAGTAGAAGTAGAAGACATAACACGTGTCCATGCAATAACGATTTTAGAAATTTAGAATGTGTTTAATTAAAATGCCCACGTTTACCATCCGATGCTATTGTTTTTATGTGCATTGCCATTAGTGTATTTGACCCTTGTATGTATCATGCTTTTATTTATTTGTGTTTTCTTAAATGATGTGCTATGCATTATGCTTTTATTTGCTTTATGTGCTTGGTATGTATACCATCTCACTTCTCCGTGGGTTCCACTTCTTCGTGGTATTCACGTTCATTTCAACCAAATTTTTAACTGTGACGTCACCGTTACTACGTAGCTACGTACCACGAAGATAGGAGCTACCAGTATACTACATATATGTGTTTTATGTGCTGTAACTATCTTGAATAATGTCTGAATTAAGTATTGCATGTGCTTTTGTTTTGTTTTTTAATTCAAAAGCTCATAAGTGATTATTTTATATTGTTATATGTATAACGTCTTTAAATAAAGCTGAACTTGAATATTCAACACACAGGGAACGTGGTCGGGGTAATCGTAATGATTTTTGTATGTGTTACAGCTATTTCCATTTTTAGAAGGAAGCAAATCACTGTCACAACAAAAAAGTTTCAACAGTGAAATGTCAAGCATATAAATATGACATGAGGAAACTCTACACACAAACATTTTATCGGTAGAGTGGGGCGCTCATTTTCGCCGCAAAAATAGCACTTTTTCTTCTCCACAGAACTGGGTATTAATGCCACTTTTAATTTTATAGAAGTTTTAGCAATTTAAGTATCCAAAAAACATATTTATATCAGAAATTGTCATCAACATTCCAAAAGTGTGTTCTAGAATTGAAGGTAAACATGCCACGAAAAGCATCCTTTTTCGAGTCATGGGGGACGCATTTTCGCCGTTTTTTTTTTAAATTGCGTATTTTTAGCAACTAAGATTTAAAGTAAGTCATGGTTCCAAAAAGTGACGTTGAAATAGTTTCACGAAACATCTTGAAAATGAAAAAGTCACATTTTATTTTTCACTTTGGATGCGCATGCGCAAAAACCACATTTTATCTTCCACTCCTAAAAACGATTTTTAATAACTTTTTATGACGATTCAACGTAATATTTTATCGTCAAATGATTAAATATATCTGAAGACTAAAATTTTGATATATTCTCAAATACCCTCGGGAAATATCCCCCATAGATTTTAGAAAAAGGTCAAAGGTCAAGTTCACAATGACAAAAATAGATTTGAAATTAAAGAAAATTTTGAGTTCCGGACAATAACTCATAAAGGCTTACATTAAATTCAGATGAAACTTAGATGTGTCGTTGGTAATTGAAAGGGAAAAACATATTGATTGTGTAGAAGCAGTTCAAAGGTCAAGGTCAAAATTAACGATAATAGTTTGAAAATTTGGAAAAAAAACGGTTTAAGGACGATGATAACTCCAAGAGTTTACATGCAATTCATATGAAACTTAGAAAGAAAAAAGTACTAAGAAAGAAAGAGCTCTATAAATTGTGGAGAATGTGGGTCAAGTCAAGGCCACAGTGACCTAAATACATTAAACAAGAGGCTCTCATGAACTTGTACTGCTCATGTTGACCACGATGGCTGACATACAGATATGAATGGCATTTCCAACAGGGTCCAATGTTAATCTATATATTTTGAAACCGTCCAGTTTGGACAACCCAAGGACTCAGTATTATAACAAAGTTTGGTTACAAAAAAAAGCCAAATTGTTTCAGAGGAAAAATCTTGGGAGTGAAAAGTTTTCGACGTACGGACGAAGCAACGTGATGACAAAGCTAAGCCTGACTTTATACAGGTGGGCTAAAACTAAAAAAGGTTGCTTAATGAAGAAAGTAGGTCAAAAGTCAGACTGAAAATAGAAAGGGAATTTCAGAAAAACGGTTGCTAGATGATAACTTAAAAGTTAATATCCGATTGAAATGCAACTAACTGAATTCCCTCAATTGGAAAAGAGATAAGGTCAAAGGCCAAGTTGGTGAACAATCATTCTCAAAAATCCACCTTTGATTTAGCGAAACTTGGTCATATTATGGCATATGATACATTGGAAAATGAATATCGTGGTCAATAGGGAGAAAATCTAAAAGTTAAAAAAAATGCAAAAATTCATATTTAACACAGACTGAACGACATAACGAAGACAAAACAAATAAACAAAAATAAACAAGAACTCCACAAAACCGTGGTCAAAATAGTCTTTTATTATATGTCCGGCAAGTCAGCATCACATGCAAGGAGGCAGCAAGTGGAGAACACACTTTAATATTGAACCGTATGGGAAAACATTCAAAGATCTCCTCTGAAACTAACTGGAACCAACTTTGTTCATAATAGCCCTTTGTTGGTCCCCTTCAAAAACGTTGACCAGTAAGTCGTCACCAAACCCAAACTGGTTGTCATCAGGAAATACAGTTCAACTTTGAAGAAAATAACTTAATGTCTATTATCACACTTGAAAATGAAGCCCTTTATTATTTAGATCGGTTACTTTGACTCTCTGGGTCAGCCCGATAGCCAATGTGAGCGATACAAGCTCTTGGGAGTGTTTTGTTTTCATAGTTATTTTACGAAAGGATATGGAGTAAATGAACATATTTATTTTACGAAAGGATATGGAGTAAATGAACATTAAGACTATAACACATATGTTTAATCCAACTGCAATAATTTTAATGAGCTGCATGGACATTTCGGAAATTAATTCCTCATCAGCAGCACTAGAACTCAATCCTTAATTTATAAAAAAAAATGTTAAAATGCATACATGTAAAGACAAACGAAATCCGAATAATCAGTAATATCAAATATAGCTAAACTACAATGGAGGGAGTTAAACCTTAGGTTTTAGAATATACTTAAATTTAGATAATAGTATTTTTAAAGTAATTGTATGTTATTTCCATCATTTCATTAAAACATTATTCATTGCTCTGTTCAACCTAAAAAGGACATCATGCAGTCAGAGACGAACCGAAGTCATTGCTTTGTGACCATTTATGGGCTGTCAATAGTCCAATATTAAATAAGCCCTCCTTAGTTGGGCGACGTTTTTATATTTGGACATTGATCAATGTCCAAATGTTACAAGTTGCACAATAAAAAAATAATGGGTGTTCCATGGAACACTTGTGTCGCCTGCACTTTAAAAGAGCCATTTTTGGCTCAGTTAACCTCTAAAATCTGAAAAAAAAATTAAATTTTAAGTATCAGGTGTATGTCTAGATGAGGACAAAAAAACATATCCTGCAAATTTGGTTTAGAATATGAATTACATTTATAATTATAATTTTAAAGATCTTGCAGATTAACAAACCAAATAAACATTTGAAATGTTTTAGGTTCAGTGAACCTCTAAAATTTGTAAAATTGAATTTTAAGTATCGGGTGCACAATTAGATCAGGTGAACAACATATCCTGCAGGTTTGGTTGGAATATGACTTACAGTTTTGAAGGAGTTCAAGATTAACAAATTGAATAAACAAATCGGTAAACAGGAAGTAGATGTCCGACAACCCTGAAATTGATAAGACCAATATGGGACAAATACTAAAGTCACACACAAAATTTCAAGCAGCAGTTATTTGTAGTTGCTGAGAAAAGTGTTACGAAAATTTTTACCATTAACAGTATATGTTGAAAATACTCCAGGTCGGTTAATAGGAAGTAGATGTCCGACAGACCTGAATTCGATAAGCCCAACATAGAACGTCATACTAAAGTCGCATATAAAAATTCAAGTGGCTGTGATTTGTAGTTGCTGAGAAAAGTGCTACAAAAAAGTCGGACGGACAACGACAACGACGACGCCGCGAGACGACTAAAGTGATCCTACGTATGCAGGCGACACAAAAAGGGCTTATGTAATAGGAGTATCAATGTACAAATATAATTTTTGCACGAAGGTTTAATATGTTATAGGACTAGAACTGTCAAGTGTTTCGAAAAATCAAATGGACTTGCTCTCGCACCTAGAAAAAAATATTATCTATCATATATGTAACTCAAGCGGGTGTTGGAAACCTTTTTTTGTTCCTCCGAGTTCATTTACATTATGTACATGTGTTATTGGAGCAATTTAAATGAAGTTTGGGGCACTTATGAAAGGTTTTTGCGCAAATCGGACATATAGATATCTATATGTCTCTGCGCAAATGTAACATAAATTAGCAAAAACAGCAATTTTTAAACATAGTGTACTGACTAATAAATCAAAAGTGAAAAGCAAAAGCAATGCGCTACTAGATACGTATAACCCCGAAATTTCTAGTTAATTGTTGTTACAGAGTTGGTTCTTTTAACACACAAAAAATCAATGCATGTTTTGTAAATCAATACATCCACATCCCTATTAAGCGGAGTTCTTATTTTAATTTACATTGGATAACATTTCGTCCCGGCTTAGGGAAATGTTTAGGTACATTTTTTTTTTATATTTTGAACATTTACCTTTACCTAAACATTACCCAGCTTAATAGGGGTGATCCAGTGGGAACACTGATTAATTTACGGTATTTTATATTGAATCTATATATATACTCCAAGTTTAAAGTATCTTTCGTCAATCAAAATCTAGTAACACCGTTGTCATGAAGGAAAATTTGGTACACTTCATTTTAATTGATATTTTGATTTTATTGGTATATATTTATAGCTGTAAGATCGGAAATCCAGCCATTCCCGCTTACGGTTATTTTAGGCACTAATTTTTGCCTTGATTACACAAGGGTTCCTGTTTCCAAAGTTTCACTGTGCCGTTCAGTACATAAAACACTATAAATGTATTTTCAAGGGACGATTTCCTAGATGCATTGATCTGCACCAGTAAACACATTTATATTTACTGATTTTTTGCAAGACAGTAACATTTTTTGTCTTTTGAAAATGCAATATTAAGAAGGAATGTGGTTATTTCAAAAGTGTTTTTTTTTTTCCTCCAAACAGGTACAAATTTATATTAATTTGTCACCATGGAATTATGTTCTGTTATCAACTTTATCAACTTTATGTGTTCGCAAAATAATTATAGGAGCAATGAAATAGTTGTTTATTAAAAAAATGTTCTCATTCGTCTCAATTTGCTTTATTGTTTGTTCTTTTTATTTCTTCTGCGCCACCGCCGTGCGCGGTCCCGGCTGAAGAATAGGCCCGCAGCATCCTCTGAGCTTGGAGTATGAGCCATCCTAACAGAGGACCCCGAGGGAACCCCGGGATATAGAAATAGGACCCAGTATCTCCGGCTTGCGGGGTGTGACCCCTCCTAAACGGAGGCTGACCCCGAGGGTCCCGGGATATAGAAATAGGACCCATTCCGTGGTTGTGCGGGATTAATAAATACACAACCCATCTTTCGGATGGGATGTAAACTCAGGTCCACGTGTTGGGAGAAATGCCACGCTTCCTGCCCGTTAAAGAACCCTTGTAGCAAGCTCTTTTTGGGGTGGTCCGTAGGTGATCGGCTACAAGGCTAAATTCCCCGCCCTTGACGATTTCACCCTACTTTTCCAGTGGCAGTCAGAATTTCCCGTCCCATGGCCATTTCCACACCCCAAAGTGATTATTTATCAACAAACTTGTTCTCGTCTTGATATAGCTGAAATATTGCTGAGTAGACGTTAAACAATATTCAATCAATCAATCTTCTGCGCCATTTACGTTCTCTGTGTGTTTGTGATCCTTAGCAGACCACTTGACTTTCAGGAGGGTTGTAAATAAATAATTTAATCTTAGTTCAAGTGAAAGTACACTGGTCATGAAAATAAATAATTTTATTTTGATTTGAAGAAAGATATTTTGTTTTGAATACGAATAAATAATTTGATGTAAAATTTGATCGCATTTGGTGAAAATAAATAATTTGTTCGAGCTGGAGATGAAAATAAATAATTTTTGTAGGCAAATTAAATCGCCCACCCCTCCCTTGAAAATAAAATGGTGGTCCCCTTATATTGCCATGTATTCTGGATTTATGATGTTTGATTATTACTTCGGTATTCAATTCGGAAATTTATTTGTCCAGTTATTGAACCCGACCTATATTTCCCAGATCCTCGGTCGACTTAAAAGATTACTCTGGCGATCCGAAAACCAAATCGTCAGTATGTAATCGAATGTCAAATGCAAAAGGAAAAACGTCAGTGCAGTTTTTCGGAAAATTAATCATGCTTCGCCCGTATCCGGAATTAGAATAAAAATGTCATGACGTCAAATGTAAATATTGAAACTGACTCACCTGTCTAGATTTATGAACAACAAAGTAGAGTAAAACACCGGTAAAACTGTTTCTTACCCCGTGAAACGATCAATGCTGTTCACGGCTTCCATATTGACAATCGCTGGGAAAATGCACGCGACCATTCCCCCAAAAAATTCAAACGGCGAAAATGCGTCCACGGCGAATATGAGCGCCCCACTCTACTGACATTTTCTTTTATTTCTATTTAGCCTGCATGCACATTTTATGCGTAACTTTATGATATGAAAAAAACATCACTTCATGTCTCTGCTCCATCTAAGCTAAAACAAACCTAGGAATGTTCACTTCTTAAGCTAAGGTCCTATCAAGTTAATTTGTAGATTCTCATCCACCTGTACCAAAAAATCTGGGGCGGGTGGGAGGCTTTTATTTTTTATCTTTTACTGATTTTCACTAAAATTGATAGGATTTTAAAGAAAATTTCTGTTTAATTGAAAATAAAAAAAAATTGAGCTTATAAAAGATGGGGTGGGTGGTGATGAGAATCTATAAATTAATTTGATATGGCCTAACTAGGAAACTATGAAAAAAAAATAACTGAATTTTGTATATCCCTAACTTCCAAGATGAATTCACATACTGTTGAAGGATTATGGTTTGTTTTTAAAACTCATCTTAGCAAACTAGTTTACTAGCATGTGACTAGAGTGAGAATTCTAATAAGCAAACATACCATGGGTTAAGATTTGAAACCAGAAAGCTAAACAAATATAATGAAAAAGAGAAATCATCTATATAAAAAGATGGAAATGAAAACCTTAAAATTAAATACAAAACTATATCAGCCAGATGGCAAAGTCTATAATGGCTGCGTTTCTCATGACCCGAGTCACGTGACTTCCATTGAAAAATGTGTGTCAGTAGAATTTCTCAGACACATGTTCAAAAATCCTGACACAACACAAATCTTCAATGTTTAGAATTAACTCTGTATAACGCTTTCACTCCCACATTATTATTTTTTCTGTTGGTGTCACTAAAATGCTTTAAACAAATCTGGTTTCTTTGCTATTTAACAAAAAGTTCAGCGTGTTTTCATCTGACCTAGTTTTGCCGACTGATATCTTCAATGCTACAATTAGAAACGAAAAATCCTTTCAGTATAAGCTGTATTTCAATATATTATCCAGCTTTCAATTCATGAAATAAAGATATATATCGTGGATAACGAAATTGTGTCAGCTTTTTCGTACCGAACCGACGAATAAGGGGAATCCCCTCGTGATGTTCTAGCATTATGTGATTATTTTTATCTCAACTGCACCAGGAAGTAATGTTGACTAAAGCTTAAATAATAATAAAACACAGAAGAAAATGTTTGTTTCTCATTCAGTAACAGTTTAAAATGTCTTTTGAATTTCATAGAATAATATTGGATCTTCACTTCAAATTATTAACGACAATCTCAAAATAGATCACGACGAGTAATGACCTCAATTTGACCTGCATTTCATAAGTTCGATTACGGGCTTTTAAATAATTAATTTTTGAAATATTTCAAAGTTAAAATATAATATCGCTTTTCCTGTCCCAGGTAAACATTTTCCATAACTTGTATTCATGGTCACTCGATTGTAAGAGCTGTTTGATGCCCAAGTGGTGAAAAGGGGGATGCTCATAATTATTGTTGTCATTTCTATTATTTAACAGGATACGATAAACATGATAAAGGTTAAATTATATGAAAGAAAATAAGATTCTGGACAATTGGTAACATGTAAAATATTTACAAACATATCAAAAGAAGTGAATACATGTACTTATTATTGCATGCTAAATACCTGATGAACGGCGACAAGACCATGCCTCAACACATGGTTTTAAAAATCCCAAACTGAAAAAAAAAATATATTTCATATTTTTAAGTTGATTTGGTCAACTTATTAAGACTCTAGTTGCATCATGGAACCTTAAAAAATATATGTTTCATGTAAACTTTACGTACATTTGGCACTGTGACATTTGGATATAAGCATGTTATAAATCTATGAAAGTGGGAGGAGAAATCTAATAATCAATGCATGTTTTCAAACAAAGAGAACTCAGTTACCATGGTAACCAAAACGAGAAACGGTTGGGACTTTTTTCCTATTCATAAAGCATGTATCAAAGTTTGTTCACGCCCATTTTTAGGTATATTCATGCGCGATATTGAATTTGTGTCAGCTTTTCCTCTGAAGATTTTTTAATCCTCTGTGTCACCAAAATTTGTTTATGTTTTGAGAGGTCAAGTTTGATACGAAAGTTCATAGTAGTTTTATGATATTTGGGAATCATTTTTTGTCAAACACCTTCAGAAATATATTAAGTTTTGTGGACAATTATCTTTACATCTATATTTATTGAATTTGTAAGTGAATAAAGGGTTTTCCACAGACAGGTAAATGTAAAAAAATGTTTGTCTGTAAAGCGCCACCTGGTGGTAATATTTTAATCAATTATTTCCACTTGTTTCTCTGGTCATGAGAAAGGCGGTTTTAATGGGAAAATCGATACTTTGCCGTCCGGCTGTGTATATAAACACCAAGTGGTAACAAGATGTTCTTGCCTTACGACAAATCCGTCCCTGCCTATCCGGCCCTGTACTTTCCGGCCTCATTCCAATCCGGCCTTGTCTTGAAAGTCGATCCGGCCTTACGACAATTTATGTATTACTGTTGTTTTCAGAAGTTGAATTTGTTTTTGCCATAAGAAAAATTCAACTTCATATGCCAATTTTTAGTTCGCCTCAACGAAGTTGAGGAGGACTATTGGAGTACCCCCGGCGTCCGCGTCTACGTCCGTGTCCGCATTTAGGTATATATCTTGGTAACTTACAGGGAAATAAATTAGCGGTCACCCAGTCGCCCGTGGCCCATAGATTTCCGGCTGGGCAAACGTTTTTCCTAGTCTTGCTCACCCAGTTGGCGGCTAGACAATTTTGAAACAGTTGGGTAAACGTGTGATAATGGTTATTTCTAAAGAATACAGTGCCAGGTTCTCTCGCTCTAAATGTAATAGACCATTTGCCAGTTCTGCAATCAAAAGAATGAATTTAGCAAAACCCAAAAGGGGGGTCATTTTTTTTTTAAATCTCAAGGGGACAGAATGGTTCCCTGCTAGAGAAAACCAACCAAATAACAAAGCATTTTTAATCAAAAGTTATGATAGTTTAACCTTTAGTAGACACATAGTCAGCAACATAATTCAAAACCCAATCCCAAATAGCACTTACCATGCTTTCAAGTGCTACTTGTTTCAAGTAATAAAAATAAACAACTGTACTAACTTGAACTGTATTCTCAGTGACTAAGAAAGTATTAAAAATTTGAAAATATGCTAACTTACTGCAGAGTATCATGAATATTTTGTAGGAATTACTTTGTCCAGACTGGCTTAGCACGAAGACGGTACTTTAAAACAAATGTGCAAATTTAATGTTTGTTTGTCCGGTGTAGGAGTTACTTCCCTTTGGAGATTTGACCAAAAACCACAAAATTTGACTAGAACTGACAAGAACTGTAGTAACTGGCAAATCATCTATTATGATTGGTTAACATCGCGGTGACTCCCAACCCGTTTGGTTCATAGTTGGTAACTACTCGGTCATCTTCCTACACCTACAGTACCTTGGTAATGGACGATAAGTTACGAATGTATTTTCATGATATGTCTGAAAACCAAAGTACAAGAAGTGTTATGAATTGACGACATTTTGATATTCCGTCAAAAAATTTAACATATATTGCGTAAAAATGTGTGAAAAAAATATTGTGTAAACACAATATTAGTAGGTCCTTGATACCACCAACAATGTATTGATTTCCCGATTCATTTTTACTTTTATTCAAAATACCGGAAAAATGCAGACGCCGTTCCGTTATTTTGTTTTGGTTCAAAATGTGGAACTTTATCAGTGGGGTTAAGGAACCCAAAAAACGTAATGTGTATCACAAACCACTGGAGTATCCTCATTATACTTCCATTAACAATAGTTATACTCGCACAAAAATCACAACAAACCAATTGAAAAGAATACACATCATATTGAAACATCAGCATTTTACGTTCAAATCTGGGCCTCTAGAATTTGGGCTGGGTCCCTAGAAATTTAAAGTTAGGGGCCCAGCTGGCCCCTGGAGGAAAACCCTGGTAACTATGAAGGGTAGGATCATCAATCTTTGTATACAGATGCATCTTGGGCTATCTCACAACCTCCAAGAAAATTAGGTCTCTTTGACCTATATTTTCCGCTTGAATGACTTACATTCAAGTTTACGTCCGAGTTCAGATTTCAGTCACTATACATGGTAGGATCATCTAACCTTGCATATGCATGCATCTCTGATGTTAGGTCAGCATCAAGGCAACATTAGGTCACTTTGACATATATTTAATGCTTGATTGATTAACATTCAAGTTTTTGGATGAGTTCAGATCTCGGTCACTATACATGGTAGGATCTTGTAACTTTGCATATGCATGCAGCTCTGATGGTAGGTCAGCATCCAGGCAAAATTAGGTCTTTTTGACCTACATTTTTTGTATATTTTACGCTTGATTGATTTACATTCAAGTTTTTGGATGAGTTCAGATCTCAGTCACTATACATGGTAGGATCATTGTAACCTTACATATGCATACATCTCGGATGGTAGATCAGCATCCAGGCAAAATTGGGTTACTCTGAAAATGTGCCATAACGAGGCGAACTCTGTAATCGTTGATTACCTATGTTTTACCTTGGAAGATGGAAAGCAAACTCATGTCCTGAAGTTTTAGTGTTACAAATGTATATTTTATAGCTTGTTTGTGTATTGTGACTTTGGTCTTTTATTTCTGGTCTTCTCATATTTGCTGTGAATTTGGACTCTGGTTTATTTAATCCACTCTAATTGTTTCTTAAATATAGGTTTTGTTAACATTTCAAATAAAGATAAACTTGGTACGCAGTTCAGAGGCTATCCCTCACTGTGCGATTTCGTAAATGGTTAAAACTCCTTTGTTCCTATATTCTGCAGCAATTTTTGATGACGAATTTCCAATAAATGCATCAATATAAGTCTGAACAATACGACTTTCTATCTTCGATATCATGACCAAACTGAACAAAACAATGATATAGTATCAATTAACAATACAGGGACGGATAGACCAAGGCCGAGTTGTCATAATAACAGAAACAACTTGGACAAAACTACTGGCAATACATAGAGAACATTGTTACACTTAAACCAGAGGAAAACAGTTTTTCAAACATGAAAAAATTCTGGACTTACATCAAAAGTGAAAAAAACAGATTACAGTGGTATAGCATCCTTAAAACAGAATTGTAAAATAATTCATGAAACAAAACAGAAAGCCAATGTATTAAACAGACAATTCCAATCTGTCTTCACAGAACCAACTACTATTACATCAGCAGAATTCCAACAGCAACAATACATGAAAGATCAAATAGCTCATCCAATAAGGCCAAAAATAAAATATTGTTTGTTTCCCCTCCCGCGACTGACCTGCTAAAATTGCAGCTACCCAAAAAATTTTATCTGCCACTGCTGTTCATTTTTTTTTGTCTTTAGTCGAAAAGAGTTTGTTATGTAAAACAGGCATTATCATATATATATTTGAAGATTTCAGTAAAAATTTTTTATTTGAAGAAAAAATAAATAATTTTCCTACCTACCTACCCATAACCTGAACAACCCAGTCGGGGAGGGGAAACAAAAATATTTTTAATGTTGGCCTAATGGAAAACATGCATGTTACACAACAGGGTATTGCCAAACTCTTACTTAAACTTGATCCATCAAAAGCAAGCGGACAGAATGAAATCAAATCACGCCTTCTCAAAGAAGTGGCGAATGAAATATCACCAATACTAGCTGTAATATACAACAAATCATTAAATACTGGAGAAATACCAAAAGATTGAAGAACTGCTCATGTTTCACCCATATTCAATGAAGGTTCCAAATACAACCCAGAAAACTACAGACCTATTTCCTTAATTTGCATATGTTGTAAGATTTTGGAACACGTTGTAATTAGTTCAATCATGTCACATGCCGACAAAAACAACATTGTGTATCCTCTTCAGCATGGGTTCTGTAAAAATGGATCATGTGAAACCCAAATTTTGGAATTAATTGATCACATAACAAAAATACTGAAAATTCACTATAAAACAGATGTACTTATAATGGATTTTTCTAAAGCATTTGTTAAAGTTTCTAATAATTTGCTCATTCACAAACTACATCATTATGGAATACAAGGTAAAACAAACAAGTGGATACAAAGCTTCCTAGCAAATCATACTCGGGCAGTTTTTCTAGGGGGGTGATACTTCCAGCTATGTACCTGTAGAGTCTGGTGTGCTCCAGGGTTCTGTTCTGGGCCCAAGTCTGTTCTTCTTTTATATTAACGACATACCAGTTGGCTTACATTCTTCAATATGCCTTTTTGTAGATAATACAATAGCTTACCTTGTAGTCAAATTAAATGATGACTAATACATTACAAATTGACATAGATAAACTCGGTATCTGGGAAAAAACATGAAAATAGCCTTTCATCCAGATAAGTGTAATGTTCTGTCCATCAGCAGAAACAAACAACATAAAATATAACTACACATTACACAGCCATCAATTAGAATGTGTAGACAACGCAAAATACTTGGGAGTTACCATCCAATCAGATCTCAAATGGCACACACACACGTAAACAACATCTGTACTAAAGCAAATAAGACACTTGGCTTTCTTTGTAGGAAGTTAGGAACCTTAACATCAGTTCCACCTCAGTAAAGGAACAGGCATATAAATCTTTGGTTAGACCATCACTTGAATATGTCTGTTCAGTATGGGATCCTTACTTCACTGAGGACATAATCAACATAGAAAAAGGGGGAGGTAACTTCCATTATTTTGGTATACGGGGATGTGCCAAAAATTCAGGTCTGGGTTTTTGCATGAAATATATAAATTTGGGTGTGTTTTTAAACAAATTGTATATAAATTTGCATGTAGAAATAATGGANTCTCCCGTCAAAGAGAGGTACAAACACTCTTCGTGACTGATTACCACTCACACAGCCTGGTCGAACCTGCCCGAACCTCGCGGTAGTCAGCATTGGTCAGGATCCCAGGCTAAACAATACATAACTTCAACCCTGAATACATTTTAATTCTAAAAGAATTTGACCGGTGCAGTGTCACAGTAAAAATCGACATTGTAATTTAAATATGAACAGTGTTATGAACTGTGTTCGGGATGATCAACACTTGTCGTGTGAATTCATGTCGAATCGCCCCATGGAAAAATCGCCCCACTATTTTTCAAAATCGCCCCACTCCCAAAATGTGTATCTACTTTTTAAAAATCGCCCCACTGATGTTAAAATCGCCCCACTTTTAAGATGTGTCTTTTATGGTATAACGCCTTGAGGTTGTGAAAAAAACGTCCCATTTATGTCAAAATCGCCCCACTCCCACTTATTGTCAAAAACGCCCCACTCCAAAAACGTGTCTATCATGGTATAGCACACTGAACTTGTGAAAATCGCCCCCACCGATATCAAAATCGCTCCACTCCTTATGTCTCCGTATGTTGACAATGAAGACAATGCTTCATCTTTTCTAACTATCTGGTATTGATATTGAAGTTTCCTGCATGTGATATGTTTTTAGTATTTAAGATTTAAGTACACAGATAAAAAGAAGTAGAGCACCTAAAAATAGGTCAAATGCATAATCAAGAAGAAGTCCCAAGTACAGAAAAGCAAGTATTCGAAAAGATGTCAAACCATAAAGAAACAGTCACAGGATGAAAGTACAAAGCGAAACCATTGTCAAGCCTTGAAGAAAGTCGCAAGAGGAAAGTAAAAGGCAAAATTACGCTAGTACATTTGCCGTTCCCTTGTAGATCATTGTAGATTTCGTTTAGAAGAAGACATTGATCACTATGAAAGAAAGACACAATATTTTTAGAGGAGTAGTTTAATAACCCCTTTGAAGTATTAATTGTTTGTTAATAGTGGCATTTCAAAAGAAACAGCAGAGATAAGGGCAAGAAAATACACGAAAAGATACAAAAAATAACATATTTCTCCATTGGAGTGATATTGACACTTAAAGTGGGGCGATTTTACATTAGGTGGGCGATTTTGTCAGAAAAGTGGGGCGATTTGTTTTTTGGTTTTCTTGATGGGGCGAGTTTTCAAAATGATGGGGCGATTTTACCTGTTACCTGTGTTGGCTTGATAACCAGAACTGTTTATTTGTATTAAAATGCCGAAACTGAAGGGGGGGCCAACTGATTTTTTGAAAAGGCATTGGGCTGTTATAAGAAAAATGTGTTCTTGACGTCCACGCCTCGTCCAGGTGGAATACGGTTTATCATTGCTCGCCTCGTCCAGGTGGAACACGGTTTATCATTGCTCCTATGGTATGGGAATACACATTCAAAGACCTCTTCTAAAACTACTAGACCGGTTAGATACAACCTTGGGCATAATGATCTGTAAATGGTCCTGTGCAGGAAGGCCACTTGAAACTTTGATTGATTAGACACCTAGATACATACAACATCGGACATCCAACAGGCATAGTAAAACATTAAACCTGTGAAAAAAAACATTCAACGATCATCTCCTTTGAATTAAACATGCATATAAGAACTATATACTAAATCACATTTGTCCTATGATGATTCCCTTTGAAAGGTGACCAGTGGAGGTATCTAAATTATCAAAGACAGTCTCTAGCAGGAAACAGATAAACAATCTACAAAATTACGAAGATGTGTAGGTCAACATAGAGCGATACTGACTCTCTGGTCTTTTGTTATATCCTTTTCCCAAATTTGTTTTTATCAAACTCTCACTATTAGATCATCGAAACTATGTGTAAATCTTATAGATTTGTTCCCTTGTCGATTTATATATAAAAACATTCACCAAACGTATAAAGTCATTGACTTACTTTATAGATGACAGAACAAATAATGGGTAAAGTCATTGACAGACTATACTTTATAGATGTATGAACCGACTCAATGTATACATATACATTTAGATGCCATTTCGACCACTTATAACAGTCTCAAACTATAGATGTTAGGTATAAATCAAAAACAAATAATGATTTTCGAGTTCCAAAATTTGAATCGCAACAGACGGACGGACAGACAGACTCAACGACAATTTCAAACTAACCATCTAAGTGTTTCCCATTTAACAGTCACAGTCTTAACAAGCATGAATAATAAAAATCTATGACGAGGTATGTTTAGAAAGGTCATAACACTTACAGACTTACTGGTTTAAACATTGAAAATATATATATATATACCATTGAAATGCTCAAAACATTTATAAAAACATTGACAGAAAGTATGCTGATGAACGGTAAAACCTTACAAACAACGATGAATGTCAATGGCAGAATTCAAAACCTTAAAAAGCGTTACTTCTCAATAGACCGATTCTATAAAATTATTACAGGACAAAACCATACAAATAAGCAGAGTTTATCCCACATAGGACAAAACTGTGCAGACAAGCAGAGCTTACCCACAGAAAAGGCAAAACCATACAAACAAGCAGGGCTTACTCCCATGCAAGATAAAACTGGACATACAAGTAGAGTTTAACCCATACAAACAAAGCCTTACACACAAGCAGAATCTACCCCATGCAATTGCAAGACGAAACGATACAAACAAGCAGAGTTTACACCAATAAAAGACAAAACCATACAAACAAGCAGGGTTTTATTGCTGATTGATTGTGACATGTGATTGTAATTTTCGGCTATTGTAAGTGTTTTCTGTTGTCAACTGTTCAGTTTAGTTTAAACGTATTTATTTTGCATAAATATCGCAAATAGGATTAGACACAAGTTAAACACACTTACGGAGTCTTCTCCTATATAACATAAATTACAATATTAATACATTTCATTTCAAAACATGCATCTATTACATATTTCACATATATAATTATAAAGTCGAAGGCCATAAAGGCCGAAATGTTGGGCAGTCTTCCCCCCTCTCTTTCCATTTTTGTCATTTTTATGTGTTTTTTTAATTTGTACATTTTGTGTTTTTTACCTTTTAATCGTGGCCAACTATACCATTTTATTTTGTTCTATAATTATAAAGGAATTAAACTAAATTTACTAAAAATACTTTAATATGGCATAGTGCTTGTGATGTGTGTGGTTTGCTGTCCGCGTCATATGACGAAATATATTTTAACTATGTTTATTAGGAATCTTGTTCGTCAATATGTATTCAAACACATGTTTAAAAACATTTACATTTTGTTCGTCAGTTAATTCCAAAGAACCTTTTATGAAAAGATCTAGATCCACATAAATATATCCAGGTAACCAGCTGAGATTATCATATAAAATGGTCCTTTGAATTTGATATTGCGGGCATCTAAAAAAAGAAATGATATGAATCCTCACAACTGGCTCCACAGCTACAAGATGAATCTGTTATAATATTAAATTTAGACAAGTCATGATTGAAAAATGTTGACGAGCATCTAAATTGGGTAAGAATTATATTTAGTTTTCGAGGTCCGTAAGAGTAATATCTTGGAACACTGCATCCATCAGACATTTTTTTTCAAAAAACTTTTAAATTGTGACAATGTATTTGCATTACGAATAGTCTGATCCAATTTATTCCACTCCCTTAATAATGGAAGGAATATATGAACTGGAAGTTAAGGGTTATCTACAGAAGGGAATCATAATATCTTCCCCATTTCTTAACGGATATACTGGGGTAGATTGTATTTTAGGTGGTATTAAATTACAAACATAAGACGGAGAATTAAAACAGTTACAATTTTCGTCGTTTGCGTCTGCTTATTAGAGTTTCCCACCCAGTTCTTCATTGATAACATCTGACTTAGTAAAGTAGGTAGTCCGGTTATCATTCTCGCGGCTTCTAGCTGTAGCTGTTCGAGTCTGGCAGAATTACAGATACCACAGTTATCCCAGACCTCACAGGCATATTCAAATAAAGGTCTGGTGTAAACCAAATACGATTTTTCTAGATTTGACCTGCTGAGTTTATATATAGTCCCCTACCGGCTTCGCCGAAGGGGAGTTTAGGTTTGCACTCCGTCAGTCCTTCCGTCAGTCCGTCCGTCAGTCCCTCAGTCCGTCACACTCAGTTTTCCGGACTTTTTTTCCCATACTATATGAGATATTTATCTCATATTTGGTATGTAAGTCTACCACCATGAGTTACAGGTCAAGTTCGAGTTTGGTTCCGGTTCATTGATTTTGGACGGAGTTATGGCCCTTTAACTTAGAAAATTTTGGTAAAATATAGGCTTTCCAGACTTTTTTCCTAAACCGTGGGTGCTGTTAACAGAGCAGGACATACTTACCCTTCCAGACCACCTGATGTCGCTCTCGAGTTTAGTGCTTTAGTTTTTTTGTGGTGTCTCGTATATCATACATTGTACTCACGGTTAAATTTTAGTTTTGTCTTCGTTAGTGATGTTTGTGGTTCCGATTTGTCCTTATCACAATGTCTGAATACTAAAGTTATAACAAAAAATGTTCAAAATTTTAACATGATACTGTCTTAGGGTTAGAGAAGTAACACGGATAGGTTATGTCTTTGGGTTAGAAAATTACATTAACCAATCAGCTATCAAACAGATATTTCAGAGACATATTTTCTTATTTACTGTGTGACGGGTGCTGTTAACAGAACAGGAAATGCTTACCCTTCCGGAGCACCTGATGTCACTCTCAGTTTCATAAGAGTTCACACTGTGAGTGCCTTGGTTTTGAACGTTACATGTTGTTTTTCTTGCTTTGTAGCTGTCTAACGTCATTGTTTTCTGTGTTCTCGTTTTTTTGCCCTGTCTTTGGACTTCGATTTTTGTAAACACCACTCCTTTGTTCCTTCGGTAGTATTCTACTGTTGTTGTCTCATACCAGAGCTTCAAATATCAAATCATTACTGCTTACATAATTTGAGAAAATCCTTTTACGGAAATTTTCAAAATATGGCTATACTGGACAAAAATCAAAGTTATCGGCAAGCAGGAAGTGCATGAGTGACGGATTTGAAAAGGGGAGACACAGTACAACTCATCATATCAAAGCTTCAGAACAAATATCAAATCATTACTGAGTACACAAGCTGAGAAATAGTAGACGAAAATTTTCAACATATGGCTATAATGGAAAAAATCAAACAAGAAATAGATGAGTGACGGACTTGAAAATGAGAGACATGGTACAACTCATCTTACCAAAGGTTCAGACCAAATATCAAATCATTACCGTTAACACAAACTGAGAAATCATTGACGAAAATTTTCAAAATGTGGCTAAAATGGAAAAAAAATCAAAGTTATCGGCAAACAGGAAGTGGATGAATGATGGACTTGAAAAAGGGGGGCACAGTACAACTTATCATACAAAAGCTTAAGACCAAATATCAAATCATTTCTGCATACACAACCTGAGAAATCCTTGACAAAAATTTTGGACGTACGTCAGTCGGACGGACGGACGGACGTACGAATAATGGTAAAATTTAATGCTCCCGTCGCCTTACGGCGGGGGCATGAAAATACAAAATTTCCCAAGTTGCATAATAAACAGTAAATTGTGTTATGTTGTACAAGTGTTTCAAGGAACTGATAGAAATGTCGAAATACACGGAGTGCAATATGCAGATTCAAAGCCCAGAAACTATGCTATCAAAATCATCGACGGAGCGAAGTTAGTTGAACAACTTGAAAAACTTGAAAAACTTATGTCTAATAAATGTAAACAGCCGTTGTGCATCTTCAATCTCAAAACAAAGAAACTGGCATTGACAGTTTGTCAAAATGCTACAAACAAATAAATACCAAAAAGTAATTAATCGTAATTATTTCTAGTTTATAATTGTTTTATTTGCTCAAAATAAAGAGACAAAAAGGATAAGACACAAGTTTTACCAACTTATGAAGTCTTCTCCTTCATAAACAATAAGTAGCAATAACTAAATATAAAGATCATGCACAATAAAGATTACAAAGAATGTAAATCTTTCATAAAAATGCATGGACCAAGTTTATCCCATAAAAGTCAATACCCTACAAATAAATAAAATGAGCATTTACAGTGTTAACATTTACAAGTGTGAAAAACCTTTTCACTAGGACAGAATCTACTCCAATAATAGTCCGAATACATCGGCAAACGAATACCGAAGCAAAAATGATCAAAAGTGAATTCCAAATTACATACAAATAAAGTCACAAGCAACTGATTAGGTAACGGTTCAAAATATTATGTGAAACTGACTGAATGCCGTAATTACAGTAAATTAGAATTCTTTAGATGAGGTATGGGGATCACTGCGGGAGCTCATATACAACACTTATCTTATTATTTTATGTTTTGCATGCTTGCCACATATAATTTTAACTATGTCATTGCCGGTTAACTTGAAAAGCTCACCAGAGCACCGACTTTAAATAAATTATACTTACTTACTGTGACATCAATTTATGAACAGCATTATTAGTGACGGATCATCGCCCTATAGTGGTCGCTCTGTCCGTCAATCCGTGCGTCCGTCTGTCCGCCTTTAACAGAGTCGTGTCCAGGCAATACCATTTTTGTCTTTTTGAGATAGACTTTTGATATTTTGCATACATGTGGATAGATCACTTCAGGGCAACTTATATGTCATGAACCATGATTGGTGACCGTTGACCTTCGCTTCAAGGTCGGATTATTGCATTTTTGAATGAAAAGTCGTGTCCGGGGGGTAGGCTTTTGATAGCCAATAGTTTGCTTGTAGATAGATCACTTCAAGATGACGTGTCATGAACAATGATTGGTGGCCTATGACCCTGACCTTTGTCTTCAAGGTCGAATCATTACTTTTTCAATGACATGTCGTTTCCAGACTTTCCAGGCTATAGCTTTCTCAGTAAATCTTTTGAGTTGGGCTTTAATCGATACTTAATATGTAGATAATTCTCATGCACCACTGATGGGAATCCCGGGTCCGCTCGCCCTGATCCACGTTCGCTTTAATTACCTGTTCGCCCTAATACCCCTTCGCCCTGGGTCGGTTCGCCCTAACTCCTTGATGTCATTGAAAAAGTAATGGGTTCCTTGACAAGATTTCTTTCTTTTACGAGAACATAAAAAAATAAGACCCAAATTAATCCCCCGGTCCTCTTTTGACTCGAACCAAGGTCTCGTTATACGTCCTTGCTCGAACCTAGGAGGTCCCTGCTTTACTGACTGATCTTAACTAGTTCTCAAGATGCTGGAAGCAAAAAATAACACATACTTTGGAAATATTCTGACTCTGATGATCCATTTTTTGCTGATGAAATATATTTATAATGTCCTCATAATCAGAGACATATATATGTCTCTGTTATAATGTACCTTTCTGTTCCAATGGCGGCATGTGCATCCGATGCTATTGTTTTTATGTGCATTGCCATTTAGTGTATTTGACCCTTGTGTGTATCATGCTTTTATTTATTTGTGCTTTCTTAAATCAAGTCCTTGCTATGCATTATGCTTTTATTTGCTTTATGTACTTTTCTTGGTCTATGTGCTCATGTGTTTTATGCGCTGTAACTATCTTGAATAATGTCTTAACTATGTATTGCATGTGCCTTTGTTTTGTTTTTAAGTTTTTATGGACAATTCAAAAGCTTTAAATAAAGCTTTTGAACTTGAACTGAACTTGAATATTCAATACACAGGGAACGTGGTCGGGGTACACGTAATGATTTTTGCATGTGCTACAGCTATTTCCATTTTTAGAAGGAAGCAAATCACTGTCACAACAAAAAAGTTTCAACAGTGAAATGTCCAGCATATAGATATGACATGAGGAAACTCTACACACAAACATTTTATCGGTACTGACATTTTCTTTTATTTCTATTTAGCCTGCATGAACATTTTATGCGTAACTTAAGAAAAAAAGCATCACTCCATGTCTATGCTCCATCCACACGGTCTTGTTACTAATAAGAAAATTTAACTATCCATGCATATACACTAACAATGCATGGATAGTTAAATTTTCTTATTAGTAACAAGGCCCTGTGCTCCATCTAAACTAAAACAAACCTAGGAATGTTCACTTCTAAAGCTAACTGGGAAACTATGAAAAAAGAAATAACTGAATTTTGTATATCCCTAACTTCCAAGATGAATTCACATACTGTTGAAGGATTATGGTTTGTTTTTAAAACTCATCTTAACAAACTAGTGAGTGAGCACATTCCACACAAGAATCTCTCTAAAAAGCAAAACAAACCATGGGTTAAGATTTGAAACCAGAAAGCTAATGAAAAAAAGAGATCATCTATATAAAAAGATGCAAAAATCAGGAAATGAAAACCTTAAAATTAAATACAAAACTACATTTGTATATATATATA
>MJUU01010002.1:224041-241280 GCA_002080025.1 Modiolus philippinarum | reverse complement strand
TATATAAACACCAAGTACAGAAACAGCTTGGACAAAACTACTGGCAATACATGTAACATTATTACACCTAAACCAGAGGAAAACAGTTTTTCAAACATGAAAAAATTCTGGACTTGCATCAAAAGTGAAAAAACAAAAAACAGATTACAGTGTTATAGCATCCTTAAAACAGAATTGTAATATAATTCATGAAACAAAACAGAAAGCCAATGCATTAAATAGACAATTCCAATCTGTCTTCACAGAACCAACTACTATTACATCAGCAGAATTCCAACAGCAACAATACATGAAAGATCGAATAGCTCAGCCAATAATGGAAGACATACATGTTACACAACAGGGTATTGCCAAACTCTTACTTAAACTTGATCCATCAGAAGCAAGCGGACCGGATGAAATCAAACCACGCCTTCTCAAAGAAGTGGCAAATGAAATATCACCAATACTAGCTGTAATATACAACAAATCATTAAATACTGGAGAAATACTTTAAGATTGGAGAACTGCTCATGTTTCACCCACATTCAAAAAAGATTCCAAATACAATCCAGAAAACTACAGACCTATTTCCTTAACTTGCATATGTTGTAAGATTTTGGATCATGTTGTAATTAGTTCGATCATGTCACATGCTGATGAAAACAACATAGTGTATCCTCTTCAGCATGGGCTCCGTAAAAATGGATCTTGTGAAACCCAACTTTTGGAATTGATTGATCACATAACAAAAATACTGGAAATTCACTTCAAACAGATGTACAAAATGATGTACTTGTAATGGATTTTTCTAAAGCATTTGATAAAGTTTCTAATAATTTGCTCATTCACAAACTACATCATTATGGAATACAAGGTAAAACAAACAAGTGGATACAAAGCTTCGTAGCAAATCGTACTCAGGTAGTTGTTCTAGAGGGTGATACTTCCAGCTATGTACCTGTAGAGTCTGGTGTGCTCCAGGGTTCTGTTCTGGGCCCAAGTCTGTTCTTCTTTTATATTAATGACATACCAATTGGTTTACATTCTACAATACGCCTTTTTGCAGACGATACAATAGCTTACCTTGTAGTCAAATCAAATGATGACTAATACATTACAAAATGACATAGATAAACTTGGTATCTGGGAAAAACATGAAAATAGCTTTTCATCCAGACAAGTGTAATGTTCTGTCCATCAGCAGAAACAAACATAACATAAGATATAACTACACATTACACAGCCATCAATTAGAATGTGTAGACAACGCAAAATACTTGGGAGTTACAATCCAATCAGATCTCAAAACGGAAACACACACGTAAACAACATCTGTACTAAAGCAAATAAGACACTTGGCTTTCTTCGTAGGAAGTTAGGAACCTTAACATCAGTTCCACCTCAGTAAAGGAACAGGCATATAAATCTTTGGTTAGACCATCACTTGAATATGCCTGTTCAGTATGGGATCCTTACTTCACTGAGGACATAATCAACATAGAAAAAGGGGGGAGGGGGTGGTAACTTCCATTATTTTGGTATACGGGGATGTGCCAAAAATTCAGGTCTGGGTTTTTGCATGAAATATATAAATTTGGGTGTGTTTTTAAACAAATTGTATATAAATTTGCATGTAGAAATAATGGATTTATATAAATTTGGGTATACAAAAAGCAAAAAATGGCAATTATTTGTGAAACAACATACTGTAATTGTACTAATTTTTGCGGTGTACTTATTTTCACGAATTTCACGGTCAGCAACTTTCCGCGAAAATAAGTACCCGGGAATATAGTAATTTTACATTAAAGTAATAAGGAAAGCACTCACTTCCGCGAAATTACATACACGCGAACTATAATTAGCTAAAGAGGATTTTTCGAGAAAATAAGTACTCGCGAATATAAGTACAATTACAGTAATTCCTGATCATTATTTTCTAAAAATGTTCAACATTTATGTACTTTTTGCTTTATTTGTTGATTTTTAAAAAATTATCATGTTAAAATCAATGGTATATGAATAGATATGGGTCCTAAATTGAGCACTGTCCTGTACGAAATATTGAGGCGTAAACCAGCTGGTTTTGGCACCAAGAACAACTGGTTTCAAGGTGTAATCTGAAATTATGTTACTTTGCCAGGCGTAAATGAGCAGGACACTTATTCCTGCTCTGCAGTGAACAGTAATCCATCTACCCTGTCCAGGCTTAAACATTTAAAAAACACAACTCCCAACATAATAATGAAACGAGCAGGAAATTTTCCAAACCAGTTTGTTTTTATACATACCGGGTATACAAATCAAAATTTATCAGGGGATCATGGAAAATTTCAAATTTTAGCTCTCATTTTCTTAGCTGGATCAGAGTTGTTAAGATGGAGAATCTGTGCTTCTGGGACTTCTACATTTTGTTCAAAAGGATGTTAATGTTCAGATAGGATTCAGTAAATTTAGGATCTTTAGTACACAATTTAGCATGTGAGTATATTAACATGAAATGGTATGTTTGTAAGGAAATATTCATTAAGCAACTGCATGAGATTGTCTGACTGCAGTAATTCCTGTATGTTTATCACAATTTATTTTCAGTTAAATTTCAACGTAGACTCGGACATTGAAGTATACTTCTTTGTTTTCTAAAATTTGAATAGTAAAATATGTCAAGGGCAAAGTATTGCATAACAAATTCAGAAATAAGTTCAGTATAAACAGATGCTAGAGCTGGAAAATTTACGCCTGGATTTATTTACACCTGGTTTTCTATTCAGCTAATTTAAATATTACGTGTCAATTTCTGCCTGGTTTATGTGTCATTTGACGCCTGGTTTACTTATTTGGTCAGAATGAATGCTTACACCTAGTCAGAAGGAATTTACACCTGGATTACGTGTCTATAAACCAGGCGGCTCATTTCATACAGGGTTATATAAATTTGGGGTATGTTTTAAGTACATGAGTATATAAATTTGGGACTTGTTTCCGAGATTAATTTAACATATTCCTACCAGAAAAAATACGAAGTTACCAAGGTGGATATTATTTTTAATGACATTTATTCTGTGGGGATAAAATATCACTCATATCCTATCTCTGGATACTATTTTCCCATGTAAATATGTTTCTCTGGATA
The DNA here is from genome assembly GCA_002080025.1 of Modiolus philippinarum. NCBI lineage: Eukaryota > Metazoa > Mollusca > Bivalvia > Mytilida > Modiolidae > Modiolus > Modiolus philippinarum. Next base: position 238,165 of record MJUU01010002.1, on the reverse strand, counting down.
CTATTTATTTAGCATTTCTATCTCACAAAATATTGTATCCCATGGGACACAATTTGAGTAGGGATAAAATAAATTGTTACACAACACACACTCTCAGTCATATCAAATACTCTCATGCAGAACACAGTTATGACAGAGGTCCAAGGGGTTCTGGAGTTATGCCCCTTGAAACTTTGAATTTTGCGAATTTTAGGGTTTCCGACCGATAACTTTTGAACAAATTAACACAAGGTCTTCAAACTTGGTATGTAAGTTGTTTACTTCAAAACTCAGGTCAAGTCAGATTTTGGGTTCAGAGGTCCAAGTGATTCTGGAGTTATGCTCCTTGAACCTTTGAAATTTTGCTAATTTTAGGGCTTCCGACTGATAACTTGTGAACGAAATAGCACAAGGCCTTCAAACTTGGTATGTAAGTTGTTAACTATAAAACACAGGCCAAGTGTAAATTTGGGTTCAGCAGTACACATAGTTCTGGAGTGATGCCCCTCTTAACTTATAAATTTTGTGAAACATGGCGGGGTATCATGTAATGCACCATTACTATTTTTACAAGATTTTTGACATGTTTTGGACTTCCTCAATCCTCAATATTGCAAGCCTCGTTAGAGAAATATTGAAATCTTACCCTTGGGTGTCTGAGATTTCTCGATCTTGCAATTTCAATGGTGTAAGGTTGTATTTATAGTCCCATCTTATGCCTGTAGTTGTTAAGTGTGAATTATCCAGTTCTTTCATAGTTGGATAAATATTGAGAACATTTGTTTGATTTGTTTTTCATATCATGATAATGGAATATTTTGTATTGAAAGTATTACTTTAAGGTCATCTGGTAGAGTTAGTATTTAATGTCATTGTTTTAGTTTGATTGTTTTTAACATTTAATGATTTTGTGGGTGCATATATAATGTATAGGAGCCACATCTGGATTTTTAATAAGCTGGAAATATATTTTTGAATTAAAACTGGTCACTTATTTTCTTCGGATTATTCATTATTTCTACACAGTTTACTCTGTACACGTATCAAGGTATGGAAAAACCATGTCGAAACTGAATTAAATTCAAGTATTATAGTGTATAATTTTCAGAATCAGAATGCATTACAGAGTATTCCCAGTGTTTCACTGGTTTGGTGCAGTACTATGAACCTCTATAGTTTGTCACAGAATTATGCCTGGGACCAGTCACATCCCTTGGGACAGGGTGCAACCAGTAAAGTATTCAAAGGATTCAGCCGGGTAAGTTATAATGAACAAAGGATTCAGCCTTGTAAGTGATTATTATTAACAATGGATTCAGCTGGGTAAGTATTAAGCAGCTAAAGATTCAGCTCAATAAGTTGTAATCAGCAAATGATTCAGTAGGGTGAGTCATAATCAAGATTCAGCTTCAAAATTAGGCACATATTCATGTATTAAATTTTGACAAGTAAGGCCATAGTAAAAAATATCTTACATATCCTTGATTCTCATTCCTGCCCTCCCTGATTTTATGACCTAACTCAAAAAATTTGTTTTAATTTTTTTGCGGTAAATTTCTTTTAAAAATTTGATAAAAAATATAAATTAAAATTTGTATGTCAGTCCCAAATTTTAAGAAAAATTTAGGAGAATCTATGGCCTAATTAGGGATGCCTGTAGAAAGTAGAAATGTATTTTTGGTAACTAAATGCTTAGTTTTAGTTTTGTTATACTTTACTTCATAGGATAAGCTTATACTGTTTTCCCTATATGTCTTACATACAGTATTTTCCATCTAACTTTTTCTGAAACTATAATTAATAAACAGTTTTAAGCTTCAATATTTGAAGAGTAGGGAATTATTACTGAGTAATGTTTACAGATTGTGTTTTTGCATTCATTTATCTCTTGAATTTAGTGAAAATAAAAATGCTTACAAAAATAAGATAATGAACAGTAATTTGTTTGTTTTCAGATGACTGGTGAAGATGTAGCAGTTAAAGTATTTACACCTGCAGGACAGATGAGACCACTGGATGTACAAGTCAGGGAATATAAAGTCATGGATATGTTAAGACATGAAAATATTGTCAAATTACTAGCCATTGAAGAAGAGGTATGACTTCTAAAACACACCTGGCTTTAAAATCTTTGAGTCTGTTCATGGCATAATGCACCTATGATTGTAACACTAATTTTGATTGAATGGAATCAAAATTTTCAGAATGTAAAATTAATGATTTGGTGCAGATGCATACCAAACTTCCTGTAATTTTAATATTGATCTTAAACTTTCAATTTTCGGATTTGCATTAAATAGAGATAACCAAACTGTATTCAAGTATCTTCAGGGATAAATCTTAAGATTTATTGGCGAACATCTGTTTGCAGCAGTAAAATCTATGATTTTTCCCCTCAAATTCTTAAATATTGTATGGTTATCTCTTAGGCCATAATAAATTAATTCCTAAATTCTCATCCATTTTTCCTAAAAATTTTCAGGTGGGTGGGCAAATTTTATTTTATATTTTTTATCAAATTTTGTGAAAAATGCAGTCATTTTAAAAGAAATTTACCCAAATTGGTCAGAAATCAGAATAAAATTTTTTGAGGTGGATGAAAAAAATCGTGGCAGAAGGGGATGGGAATCTAGGATATTTTTTGTAATTGCTTACTTGGAAGACATGAAATTAGATATGTGAGATTGCAGTGGGGTATGGGGAAATTATAGAAACTTTTTTTTGGACGAGTGCATCATTTAATAATTTTTGATATGGAATATTTCTTCCAATCATGCCTGTCCCAAGTCAGGAATATGTTGGTCATTGGCTTGTCCTTGTCATCTTATAAAATTTTAGTTTCTTGATACCGGTATTTGGTTATTGGATGTGGTTTGTTTCCATTGATTTATTCACCTTTTTACCTTTTTGGGGCCATTTAGGGCTTGCTATATGGTGTGAGGTTCCTCACTGTATTGAAGACCATACGCTGACCCCTAGATGCTTTGTTTTGGGTCGTTTTAAGCTGGATATGGGATGTTTTCTATTTGACATTTACCCCATTTCCTTTCTTTTTCATAAACTTGTTTATATGTTTAAACTTTTTAATATTGCCTAATGGGTAAGGTCACAGTATCTAAATATAGGCCGCCGTGCGCGGTCCCGGCTGAAGAATAGGCCCGCAGCATCCTCTGAGCTTGGAGTATGAGCCATCCTAACAGAGGACCCCGAGGGAACCCCGGGATATAGAAATAGGACCCAGTATCTCCGGCTTGCGGGGTGTGACCCCTCCTAAACGGAGGCTGACCCCAAGGGTCCCGGGATATAGAAATAGGACCCATTCCGTGGTTGTGTGGGATTAATAAATACACAACCCATCTTTCGGATGGGATGTAAACTCAGGTCCACGTGTTGGAAGAAATGCCACGCTTCCTGCACGTTAAAGAACCCTTGTAGCAAGCTCTTTTTGGGGTGGTCCGTAGGTGATCGGCTACAAGGCTAAATTCCCCGCCCTTGACGATTTCACCCTACTTTTCCAGTGGCAGTCAGAATTTCCCGTCCCATGGCCATTTCCACACCCCAAAGTGATTATTTATCAACAAACTTGTTCTCGTCTTGATATAGCTGAAATATTGCTGAGTAGACGTTAAACAATATTCAATCAATCAATCAATCAATCTAAATATAGGTTTAAATTTTGAGAAAGGGATGATTTTCTAGTTGTTTAATATCCCACATATGATAAAAATACAATAAAATACTTTATTGAATGCATGTATATTATATTTATAGAGTCTGACATAGGTCAAAGCCAAAATCGCTGATTTAATTGTTCCTCCATAAGTTCAGTTTGATACAGTTTTGTCATGCACAAGTAGGGAACAAGAATAAAAATAACCAAATGACTTTTTTTCAGCAAAACACTCGTAATAAGATAATAGTGATGGAGTTGTCATGTTATGGAAGTCTGTATACATTACTGGATGATAGTTCTAATGCTTTTGGTTTGGAGGAAGAGGAATTCCTGCTTGTACTATCACATGTCAGTAAGTACTTAATGCATTTATAAGTTGAATGGAGTAAGACTGACTTTGTTTGATCACATTTTTGAAAAATTAGTTAATTTCTTCAATTTTCATTTAATTTATATGCGAAGTTTTCATACAAAATCACAAAAGACAGTTCTTAGTTTACAGTAATTTTTGTCATAGTTTTATCATTTTTACACTTCGGACATTAACAGATAATACTTTAAGGAGAGAGACAAAAAAATTTAAATGCAGTATATGTTTAGGATTAAAGCAGCACGAGCCCGATGAAAAAAGGGAAATATTGAGTACTCTTGAAGAGAAATCTTGTACTGCTGATTTGCATAAATTATCGCATTCTTAGTTAAAAGTTCAAAACCATGCCAAGGTCAACAAACAGCTTTCTTGAATGAGTACATCTCATATATATAGTGTGTAAGTAAGTAAGTAAATGCTTTATTTATAGAGGGTAAACCCAGTTGGTACAACCAATCTTCCCTGAGGCCCTCATTTCAATAATACCGGTATACATAATGTGTAAAATAAATACAAATAATAAATGCAATACATGAAAAAATACAAGAAAAATATAACAAATACAATTCTAATTGTAATGTAATTGTCTCACAGAATATCATCATTCTGAAACACCAGTACATGTATTTCTTCACCCATTTAAAATGTAATCTTTAATTTTGATCCTGAAAACTTTACAGCTAGACGAGTTACTTATGTTTATTGGCAGATTATTCCAAAGAACAGATGTTGAGTATAAAATGATTTCTTGTGTGTTTCTGTTTTTAGCTTTTGATATACAAATTTCCACTTGTTACTTCTCTAAGATGGTAGGGATTTACATCAGAAAGATATGTAAATTTATCATTGAGCTATGCAGGAGCTTCATTTTGTAAACATTTGAAGAGGAGCATGTATTTATGGTACTGAATCTTTAGTGTAAGCTGGACAAGCTTGAAAACATGTGTCAAAGGTGCCAATAACATCTTACCACAACAGAAAATATGTAAAAACTATAGTGCAATCATTCTGCATGTCTTGTCATTATAAACATAATGCCTTTGGATGAAGGTGTTAGGGTAGATTAACACACGAGGTAAAAATTATCATCCGAGACAATGTCGAGGGTGATAATTTTTCATTGAGTGTGTTAATCGAACTAACACCTTCATCCAAGGGCATTATGATTTTTATTATACTGAATGCTTAATGTACACAATAAGTCCTCGTTGTACGTTATGCTTGAAAAAAATACTAAAAATAATATTTTTTATATATGCAACATCAAAAACACATAAGCAAATAGTCAGTACTGTTTTACTATTGTATCGAACTGTGGCAAAATCGCTTTTAATTGCAATTAAATTTGTGACAAGGTCCTTTTTCATATGATAAGGTCATTTTTATTTTACTATTGAATACATTTATAACTAAAACAGCTTTAATTATTGTTGTGAACAACAAAAGTGACGAGAAAATAAGAATCTGTATACATCGATGATGTCATCGATCGGAGCAGATGTTAATTTAGACATTAGCACATGTTGCTAACGATTAACACATGTTGCTAAGGATGGGCGTGGCTAATGAGACATTACTGAAAATGAACAAATGGCAGTTATCCAGTGAAATAACCGGATAATGTAAGAAATTTGCATAAAGTATAATAATATGTTATAACTCTCAAGATTTGTTTGTTTTTTTTCTTAAATGGAATATGACAATATCTGAATGTCCTTCAATTTTGTGTTATTCCTTATAGCTGCAGGTATGAAACATTTACGTGAAAATGGAATTGTTCATCGTGATATCAAGCCTGGTAATATTTTACTGTACAAGAAAGAAGATGGAAGGTAACAAGTGGTTTAGTTGTGTTTAAGTCAAACTTGTTTGATATTTACTACAGGGTATTAATTATCTATCACAGAAATTTGTGAAGTTTTCTGTTCAGAGTGTTTTCAAAATGTGAAATAAAATTCTGGGATAACCATTTATTTATAAGTGCAAAAACAAAAATAAAAAATTTAAGGGGTTTATATGGAAATTAAAGGGAAATGACTGTTTGAGGGAATAACTTATGAAAATTGAGATTTTATACCCCCACTCGTGAGTGGGTGGTATATTGGAATACCCTTGTCTGTCCGTCCTTCCGTCCGTCCAAAGTTTTTCGCATTTTTCTCAGCTACTGCTGGGCCGATTTATTTCAAATCTGGTATTTGACTTTATATACAGGGGGAATGCATCATCTCCCATTTTGGTCGCCTCATGATATCAACTTCCTGTATGGCAGGACTTCGCAATTTATTCCCGTTATTGAACATAGTGAAAATTTTTGTCTCACTTTTCTCAGGTACTGCTGGGCCTATTTATTTTAAAATTGGTATTTGACTTAATATATAGGGGGAATGCGTCGTCTCCCATTTTGGTCACCTTATGATATCAACTTCCTGTTTGGTGGGAAGTAGCCATTTTAAACTTTTAATGCGTAAAATGATACGAGTGGGGGGTATATCTAGCACGACAACGCGTGCAACCCCATATTGTTTATACTCTGTATATTTTTCAAAACATTACGTTGTAGGCATACTAGCTGAGAACCAATTCTCGCCAGGTAACCAATCTCGCCACTTGCCATTTCTACAAAATATTTTTAGATTTTATGTGCAAGTTTTGGTTCCCTGTAAATTTGAATATTTGTCAATTTCAAACAAAAGATGAAATTTTAACTGACTATTACCAGTAAGCAGAAAAGTTGTGAATGGAGAGATTAGGTACTCAGCCAGTATATAAAATAGAAATTATTGGTCACTGTTGATATAAGAGAAATTTATTGTGAAATCCCTATTTTTCTATTTTTCTCCAATTCTAAAATATGATCCAATTTTCATGTTTTTATCACTAGAGAGTGAATGGAAAATTGTTTCAACTAGTAATTTAGAAATACAGAAATTTTCACTTTTGTTTTGGCCCTTGAGCATGTATATTTCATAGTTGCGAACCATTCCGAATTGCCCAGAATTTTTCGGAAAAAAAAAGAGGACGTTTCTGCATTCCGGATTTTCACATGTCCATTCCAGATTGACCCTTCAATTAGAAAATAATAATTTGACTATGAAAATATTGAAATTAGTTTTGAATAAATTGCAGGCACACGTCAAAATTGATGTTTAATTGGCTGAAAGTAATTAAGTTTTTATGTATGTTCTGTCCTGTATCAGATGTATGAAGTTTTAAATTCGCTGTTGGTAGAAAAGGGATAAATAACTTAACCGGAAGCAAACAGTGTTTGGTGTTGATTTAGTATTAAAAGTAAATCTGTCTTAGCTAAGTCTATGACTCGCTGTGTTTTTAAAAAAATCAAAGCGAAGAACATGGAAAGATATCAATTTCTAATTGTTAAATCCCATGTGGATGAATACCATGTACGATGCAACTTTTTGATTTCTGATATCGGCATTGGGCATGGCGATTTAAACGACATTGAACGACACGTGAAATCAGACTGACAGGCGTAAAATGTTGATGCAAAATCGGTGGGTTCATCATATTTAAAACATTTTTCAAAGCGAATTGTACTTGTCTAAATAAGCCAAACTGATACATGTATCCTTTCTTTGTATCAGTATCTTCCTAACGCGGTCCCAAAAGATTTTCATGGATTCCGCAAAAAATGCCAATTTCCACATTTTCAATGGTCTGATTCCGGATTTCAGTAAGTTGGGGTTGGCAACTATGATATTTTATATATATACACTGTACATGTATATGTTGTTATGTTACTTTCTATGTTAAAGTTGTTTTAACAGCGTCTGTTGTGATGCCTTGCGATATTTTGTACTCTGTAACTTTATCTATATTGTAAGCATACATTTACCCTAAATATAAGCAGTATTTTGTTTGAACTTGATAGAACCTATACAATACACCAGAATTTTCAAACATCACCAAAATTGGACAAATTCTTAAAATAGCCATTACAATAACATTTTTTATCATATGTTTATATAAAATAAAAGTAAAATTTCACCCCTTGATAATACTGTTGATTTTTTAAATTTGTCCAACTATCTTCAAATTGTTCACAATCGTGTGATAAGACTTTTGTTATCAACTGGTTCTGGTTTATTTCACATGCTTAATCTGTAACTGTATTATCAGTCATTTTCGCAATAGATTTTTTTGTCTACAAAGAACTGATTTTTTAATGATCTTTCGAAATAAATATCCTACTTTATTTTTCCATATTTCAAACATTATCCAAATTTTTTTATTGTCAATGAATGTGAAATTATGTTGTGCTGATAAATTCGACGTTTTAAGTTTTCAACTCAAAATTGTGATACCTAAATTAAAATTTTTGAGAACGTGTGTAAAATTGGGCATATATTTCTGGTTAAAAATATCATAAAATGCAATTTTTCATATCAGGCCCATAATCAGCCCATGGTCAAAATCATCCGTCGAGCCTGTCGGCTCTCGGGCTGATAATGGGTCTGTATGAAAAATGGCATGTTATTATCTATATGTATAACATTTTAGATCTATATACAAGTTGACTGATTTTGGAGCAGCAAAACAACTTGAAAATGATGAGGAACAGTTCATGTCACTGTATGGAACTGAAGAATATCTGGTAATATTTCATATAAGTTTGAAATCACTTTATTTATAAAAAAAAAAAAAAACAAACCTAAAATTAAAATATAAAGTTTGACCTTTTAAGAAATCAAAGTATTAAACTAGCTCCTCATGTCTCTGCTATTTTTATAATTACTTTGTATTAATATATTTCAGTAGGAGAAATTCAGGGTATAACCATCTGAGTAGAAAACATAAAAGATAGAAACAAAATAAGATTATCATAATACTAAAAGTACATGGATATACAAGATCTGCTGTACTGTAATATTATTTCATACTTTGAAGAACGAAGTACTGTGTGTCTGACTTACTGTTGGAGTTGAAATACAAAGTATTTAAATTTAGATTCCTTGGATAAATTTACACCTTGTTACAACTTACTTGGAAATTGAAGTTCCACATTTGACAAAATCAAAAATCCTGTATTTTCCGGTAATATATGTCACATTGACCGTTTATTACAAAATATTGTAAATACAAAACATCTGTGTTTTCCAACTGAAAGTAGAAAGGTCACCTTGGAATCTGTATACTGCTAGGTATGTTATCAAATTTGTAAACAATTTTGACCAAACAAAGTATTTATTCCTGAAATATCAGCTTCATTTGGAAGAAAAAAACAACACTTTTATTTGAGTAAGATATTATTTGTATTTTGAAGTTAAATAATGTTAAAACAATATTTGTATTTTGAAAATAATCTTAATTAAGTCTCCCAAACCAAGTTTGTGGAGACTTATTGTTTTATTCCGTTTCTTATTATTATACCACCCGCAAACAAAGTTTGGGGGGTATATAGGAATCACCCTGTCTGTCCGTCCATGTACCTTGTCAGCGCATGTTCTCCTAAATGGCCGCTTTGATTTTGATGAAATGTTACACAGTTGTAGTACACTATCTGAAGATGTGCATGCAGTAATATGGTTGCTGTCTGAAATTTTGAAGGGGAGATAATTCGTCTTTGAATATTTTCTGGAAAAGGGGGGAGGCGAACCTTGTCAGGGCATGTCGTCCTAAACGGCTGCTTGAATTTCGATGAAATGTTACACAGATGTAGTTCACCATCTGAAGATGTGCATGAAGTAATATGGTTGCTGCCAGAAATTTTGAAGGGGAGATAACTCGTCTTTGGATATTTTCTGGAAAAGGGAGGCGAAACTTGTCAGCGCATGTTCTCCTAAACGGCTGCTAGGAAATTTTGAAGGGGAGATAATTCGTCTTTGAATATTTTCTGGAAAAGGGGGGAGGCGAACCTTGTCAGGGCATGTCGTCCTAAACGGCTGCTTGAATTTCGATGAAATGTTACACAGATGTAGTTCACCATCTGAAGATGTGCATGAAGTAATATGGTTGCTGCCAGAAATTTTGGAGGGGAGATAACTCATCTTTGAATATTTTCTGGAAAAGGGAGGCGAAACTTGTCAGTGCATGTTCTCCTAAACGGCTGCTAGGATTTTGATGAAATGTTACACAGTTGTAGTACACCATCTGAAGATGTGCATGAAGTTATATAGTTTGGGCCAGAAATTTTGAAGAGAGATAATTTGTCTCTGAATATATCTGGAAAAAGGGGGGGGCGGATGAACCTTGTCAGCGCATGTTCTCCTAAACCACTGCTTGGATTTTGATGAAATATTGCACAGTTTTAGTACACCAGCTGAAGATGTGCATGAAGGAATATGGGTGCTGTCTGAAATTTTGAAGGGGAGATAATTCGTCTTTGATATTTTCAGAAAAAAAGGGGGAGGTATATCATTTTGTCCATACTTGTATTGTGTCCACATTTGTACTGTGTCCACAACTGTATTGGGTCCACACACACTTAAATTTACACTTGCAATATTGATTCAGGGTTCAATTAGGGGGGGGGTATACCTGGCTGCCATTCGGCGACAGCTCTAGTTATTATTATTCTTTTTATTTTTGATAGCACCCTGATATGTATGGAAGAGCTGTTATGAGGATCAGGAATCAAGACAATGAAGGATTTGATTTCAGTGTAGATTTATGGAGTTTGGGAGTTACATTTTACCATGCAGCCACTGGCCAGTTACCATTTAGACCTCATGGTGGCAGGAAAAATAGACGTCAAATGTAAGAATGATACACATTAAAATGTAGAAACTAGTATATAATATTTTTTTTTTGTTTTACTTATAAACCTGTAGATTAAATCTACTACTTTCTAATCTTCAAACAAGCATAACATAACCATATAAAGTGTGTGAAATGTCAATTTTCTTCTCTTAACACATCCAACAAAAATGTACCATCAGGCCACAGTTTCATCTAGCTTTAAATTGAGGTCCATTATAACTGAATATGAAATTGCCAAACAAAAAAAGGCAACAAAAAAACCTCTCAAAAACTAACAAACAACCCCCAAAGAAAAAAAACCCAAAAAAGTAACAAACTCCCCCCCCCCTATAAACTATAAAAAAGAGAGAAAACCAGATGGATTGTGATATTGTGGATATTGCAGATTGCGACTTTATTTCACATTTTAGTTGAAATTTAATACTTTACTTTCAAAGCACAGTGACATCATCCTTCCATATTGAAATGTTATAAAATCCATGATGATGCAACAAACAGTTCGAAGTGTGGAAATAAAGAATAAGTGTATTTGATATTGCTATAACCAGTATTTATACATATTTTAGGTATGAAATCACAAGAAACAAAGAGAGTGGTGTGATATCTGGTGTACAGAAAACAGAGAATGGACAGATAGAATGGAGTAAAGACCTTCCAGCCACGTGTCGTTTGTCACTGTAAATATACTGTAACATTACACTATTATTTAAATTTTGAACATTTTCAGTGTTCTTCCTAGACCCTTTCACCATTGTAATATTGGCACATTTTAATTCTCATGGTGATGCTATTGTTATTACTTCAACACCACGAGTTTCATGTTTTCCAACAGGTGCAATTTTTTTCCACATTTGATAGAACTTTTATCTCAGACTTCATATGACACTCAAGTTGTGAAAAAAATTATACAACCTGTAATTACCAGGTTTCAATAGAATCACCAATATCTAGCTTATAAAAGCATAGTGTATGTGGTCAGGCATAAAAATTGAGTATTTTATGTTGTTGACATGTTAAATCTTATGCCAACAAAAATATTGAGCTGTAGTGTGGTAGTGTGCACAGATGAGAAGCATTGGTTAGATGTTGTTCATGGCTATAAAAAAAACTGCTGTTGTGATGATTACCATCATCTGGGAACAGATGCAGAGTTTTCACCATGTTGAGTACATGAACAAAACACATGAAATTCTGAATCATTATAGATTGAGATTTAGGCACTGAAACATTAAAAATACACTGGTAGGTCTATTTTTCATTTGATTTTTGGAAAAACATGAAGTTACATGATTGCCTTGGCAAGTGCATACCTCACTCGTATCAAATTTTCAAAGTGCCATCACTCAAGAATTTTAAATTGTAGAGCCCTAAAATCTCATTAAGAAGGGTATAATGAAGTATTAGTTTTCAGTGGACTTAAAGCTTTTTAGCTCTCTTAATACTCTGGCATTATACTATTAAGACAATGTCTTCTGAAATATATTGAATGATTGTCAAATGTGTATCACTTCCATACTGGTGTCATATTGTTTCCCATAACAGTATAAAATCATGAACAAAGTTTATAAACCCATTCACCTCTTTATTGTTATACCATGTGCAGAAGGAGAGGATTATACTGCTTTATGTCTTTCTGTCAAAGTGTCCATCCACCACAAATTGTTTCCATCATGTTTTTCTCTGCACCTGCATATAACAGCCACTTGATATTTGGTAGGTTACTTCACTGTATGGGGTACTATACTGTCCCCTTTCTTTGGCCATATCAAATCACCTGTAACTGTTTAGGTATCATACCACCATTGATTTTTCCATATTTGTCTTTGTTAAATTGGTCATTTTCGGAGAACCATAGCACATTTACTGTTATTTCAAATAAAGCGAAACTTCTTACCTTATTAATTAGATATATAATATTTTGAGGACAACTTTCATTTCATATAAGAAAATGCCCTCCACTGGAAGTATACTGTACTATCAAAACTCAACTTTCACTGCCAACCTGTGAAATGGTCATGTCATTGTTTTTACCATAACATGTTTATTACAACTGATAGGAATAAAATAAAGGTTTTTTTCGGGTACCTAGTATGTTCAGCTTTCAAACAGTATGGAGGTTAATTACATTGGATGCAGAACTATTTCAATCTTCCCATACAAATATCCATACTCCATTGATAAAGTACTATTTTAACACGCAACCCAGGTGGAAGAATTCCCTTTTGGTGGTATGATACTTTTATTGACTTGGTGCATTTTTTACACATAAACACGTTAATGTTTTTATTTTGTCCACACATATACTGTGTCCACACCTGTTTTGTGTCCACACCTGTATTGTGTCCACACATACTTAAATTTGCACTTACCTTATTGATTCAGGTACTTACAATTATTTTAAAAGTGTTGATTTTTGTTTTGTTTCAGGGGACTAAAACAGCACCTCACACCTATACTGGCAGGTTTATTGGAGAGTAATGAATCAAAGAAATGGAGTTTTAAGACATTATTTAATGAAGTAGAAAGAATTGATCAGAAAATGGTTTTCCATGTTTTTTGTCCTCATAAATGGTCCTTGTTAAGGATATATATAAAGAAAGATGCAACGTAAGTTACTGTTAATTTGGAGACCCCCAAATTTTAGTTTAAACATATTTATTTTTCTGAGACCAGACAAAGTGGATTTGGCACAAGTAAATCATACTCATGAAGTCCTTTCTTTAATGATATGAAGAACACATTACACTTTTAACTGTTACATCAAAAATGGAAAAAAAATGTGGCTGTGCCATACATTGACATAGTTATTTACATGGGTTAGAATGATTTTTCAAATAATTTCTCCCATTTACATGTACCTGCAAAATTATTATTGAATATGGAATTTTCACAGAGAAATTTTCTTTTTATTCTTCAATACGTCAATATCATGTTTCTGATTGTAGAACAAAATACACTTGTATACCAATGAGTAGAGGTATGAAAATACTTAATTTTTTTTGTTGTTGCACATATGGGGGAAGCTATTTCTGTCAGTTCAAATCAAGAAAACAGGTCTAGTGCTATAATACACTTTATTAGGGCCCCGCATCGAGATGCGGGTGCCCTATAGTTTTCACTTTGTCCGTCTGTCTGTCCGTCTGTCCGTCTGTCCGTCAACAATTTTTTCCGTCAGAGATTTCTTGGCTTCTATATGTGGGAATGATTTGAAATTTGGTCTGAAGCTTGGATATGATGAGTTGTATCGTGTAAGCAATTTTCAAGTTTGTCGGGGGCCCACTTCCTGTTTGCCGATACTTTGAATTTTTGCTAAAAACCAAATTTTCCGTCAAAGATTTCTTTGCTTCTACTGAAGGGAATGATTTGAAATTTGGTCTGAAGCTTG
>MJUU01010002.1:170728-197175 GCA_002080025.1 Modiolus philippinarum | reverse complement strand
AGCTTTTAAACATTTGAACATTTATTTAACGAGATGTGAGAAATTTCATAATTAACGTGTTTAAGTTGTGGAAACTTTTTCTCTAATGACTGGACGAAAAATACCGAGGATTGTATTTGAATGCATTTGGCGGGAAATGTCACGAAACTTGTTCTCCTCTCTAGAGGAGAGAACAAATGTTTCCACACCGTTCAGGAAATGTGAAAACTGGATAGAAATTAGAGAAAATAATTTCACAGTTAATTATCACTTTTATTTCACTGAGAAATTTCAGTCTTTCACCGTCCTCTATATAATAAAGAATTGTAATATAGGAAAAATTATAAATGCACTTGAATTTCATAAATAGTTTGTTTTTATGTGGTATATATATTTATTTCAATAGGTTTAGAAATCCAGTATTCCTTCTTTCCATCTTCAATTACACAAGAGTTCCTATTGTCCCATATAGAACAACTCTTTTATTGTTCTTCATCTTGAAGTCACCATGAGGCCTTCAACTTTGAGCTTTTGATCATACCTCATAGTAGGTTAAGACAACCCCTAACACCCACTGTATATAGGTATATTATATTAACTTATATGTGGCCTACCTTACCATTTTTATTTTGTTTATTTACGTTAATTTATGGCCATTGCACAACATATATTTTTATATTATATTAACTGATTGATTACATAGAGTTATACATCCAGAGAGCAATAATTTAGCTGTATTAGGACAAGAACAAGTTAATCAATTCAAAATTTTTAAAAGAAGAAAGAAATGAAGGTATAAAGGATATCCAGGCAAACAAGGATAGTTATATTATAAGCAATCTGAAATTCGGGGATCCTGTTCATGTAAAAACTGCTTTTAATCAGTAATTTAAACAGTAGATCTTCAAATAATGATAAAAAATCTATTTGACATTTTATATAGATATCACTATGATATTTGAATGTAATTGTACATGTATATGAAGTAATACACTTCCATATGAATCAATTACACAAGTGATGTATAATGAAAATTTTCCTCAAACTGAAATAGACTAAGCATTATTCAGTTATTGGTATGTTCTTTTTATTATCAGATTGGAAGAAGCAGGAAACTTATTTGAGGATGCTAATAAGACAATGATAGAAAACACAAAAATGTTGAATGAGTAAGTACATTGTATATCATTTACACCAAGATATTAACTTACCGAAGTTATAGGTTTTTAGCTTGTCAGGATGATGTCCAGAGAGCTGTTGCCATGTCCCATATCTAGGAAAAATGAAAGGATATGGAGTGAATGTACATGTGACAAATACGCACACGATACATAGAAAACTCCAGTTTATCAAGGACAGGGCTTTTACTTGATGTCACCTGAGGGTCTTCAACTAGAGGTGAACAATATTCATCCCCTCAAGCGAGATCAAGAAGGCCCCATAGCATGCACTTAAGCAGTATTCTTGACAAAAATTATATCAAAGTCACTCCGTTGCTCCCCATCCGCCATGGAGTGCCAACTTTGGCGATGCTCAGGGTTATCCAGCTGAAAGCACCAGGGTTACAAGAAGAGAATAAAAATGTTGAGCAACATAGATCGCAGCTAAAATATGTCATTGAAGCAACACATGTCGGGAGCGGTCAATGAGGAAAAAAGTAAAACCGGGCAATGTATGCCTACAAATATTTGTCATTAAGTAGCCCGAAGAAAGACAAAAATAAGGACAAAACAACATCGATAGACAACACGGGGCACATCAAAATAGATGTAGGCAAACCTTGCAGTGTAATTTAGGTTGAAAAGGCAAAAATAGTCATGTGTACAGATTATAACATTTTAGTAAAAACAATGAAAATATTGGACAGCCAAATTGAAAAAATAAATGAATTAGTAAATGTATGAGAAATTCTCACACGAACAAACACGCCATAACTGTAATATTATAAGAGCATACACCTCAAGTACGGGGAGACTTTCTACAGATTCCACGCAGCACGAGAGACAAACTCTGCAGCAAATAGGAAAAATGAAAGGATATGGAGTGAATGTACATGTGACAAATACACACACGATACATAGAAAACTCCAGTTTATCAAGGACAGGGCTTTTATTCCTGTCTACATCTTGATGTCACCTGAGGGTCTTCAACTAGAGGTGAACAATATTCACCACCTTAAGCGAGATCAAGCTACCCTAATATTAGCCAGAGACACCAAAATAAAGCCAAAAGAGGGCTGCTATGGATCAAAGGCTTTTGCGGTCGTATAATGGTATGATGCTGTCATCGTTGTTGTCGTAGTCGTCTGTAGACACTTTTGTTTTTGGTCAATAACTTTAGTTTTAGTTGACCAATCCTTATGAAATTTTAACACAATGTTCCTTGGCACAAAAGGAAGGCTTGGCTCTGTTTTGGTCATTGTGGCCCCACCTTTTTAAAAAAGGGGCCAAAAAGGGTCAAATTTGATGTTTTCACATATTTGACTGTAGAATCTTTATTATTTATCAGATTTTGATGGGGTTTCTTTCAGTGTCCTCCTTAGGAAATTTCCAATCAGATGTATGCCAACGGATTTCACGTAGCATGTACCATTCATGAGATAAATGGGGCCCAAATGGGCGAATTTCAAAAATATTATTTTTAAGCTGTTAAGCAGCTTTATACTGTTGCTTTTGGTCTAGACTAGACACTAGCCAGCTGTACATAGCAGACATCACATTACGCATTAACGTAGTTCATGTCTGGCAATAGTTTGCCAGAAACTAATCGTCAAATTCAAATTATTTCCTTTGAAAATGTTCAGACTGAGAGTATATGCAGTTCTTACAAAAAACAGCATGAAAATGTTGCTTTATTTGACATTCGTAATTCACGATTCGGTTCATTCATAAAATTTACAAGTTTTGTTATGAATGGAAGCATAGTAACTTCTGCGATCACCTTTATAACTCGTAAAGCTGAATGCAACTCCTATTATAATCATGACTTTTTGTCGTTTTATTGTATATTTACATCTTATCATTTAAAAAGGTTTAAGCATATTCATTTCCTCGGCCCGTCTTTCAATGTTTACATTTTCTGGACAGGTGCTCGTGTACCTCCAGCTTTGGAGAGCTAAGAATTGGCCATACTTTTTTACATTGTACAGCTCGTCTGCACACGCTGTTTTTAAAAAGAATTTAATAATAATTCTCTGTAGGATAAATTATATGACCTTTAATTGAATTTACAATGAACCATAATGCAAATGTATCAAAAATGAATTATTGGTACAGTCTCAAACTTCATCTTGGACGGCGTACTAGATAGCAACCGGCTTCTCTATGCAAGCTTAATCAAGTAAGTTTTAGGTAATGGCGAACTTCACTGATTTGCCCCAATTGGGGAAAACTGCACGCTTGCTGACTTTTCATCACTTGCAGTGTTTTCTTCCTTTGTTTCAATTCATTTTGCACCAATTCGGAAGCAGGAAGGGGATTCTGGCAGTGGACGGACGTAAGAAAACATCAATCCAAACAACAACCCAGAGCCTGAGTTCAAAGGCTTGGTACAAATGAGGTACAAATGCTGTTGAACCCTATCAATGTAATTTGGAGACGTTTCGGCTATGCATTTCTGTATGTAGTCTTGGTAAATGATATAGAATATAAGCCAATTACTTTTTACTGATAAACTGATTTCGGTGTTAGTTGCTCCCATTTTCCAACACGAGTACAGTATCTGATCTAGTATTGGTATCCATTAAAAAGCAACATTTACTTTTGACACACTTTATGAGAAAAGAAATTATATGGTATGTATTGTTATTAATAAGGGTATTATTTAAGGATTTAATGGAAGATGTAGAAGTTTGTCGTAGCTTGGGTGAGATACATATATATGTACACTAAAAATGTGTACTTGAGGACACAGAGTGCTCAATTTTAAGGTACAAAGAATATATCGTTTTCAAGATACAGAACTTCTACAGGATGCACTTTATCACATGATAATAGTGACATTGGGGTGCTTTACATCCTCTGCTTCGTAATTGCTGTAAATAACAACTTATTGGACAAGTTCAACTTATATAATGTCGTAATTTTTTCATTCTATTTTATTATGAAGCTTGAAGTAAAGAACCGCAGCAACAAGACTGCACTGTCTGCATGATAACACAAGATTTTTATGTTTGGAACTGAACTTCAATTTCGTTGCATTTGTGTTGGTTGAACTGGAAAAAATTTCTTTAAAAATGTGCAAATAAAAATCAAGTCGTTCAGAACAAATACTAATCTTCAGGGAGAAAGCAGAATTCCCTTATGTTACAAATTAGTAAGCCTTTCTGAGACGAATTGACATTGCGTGTGTTGGAAATGCAATAAACTGGAAATGTGGATGAACCTGGAACGTCATAAAAGATGTTATGTCATTCCGGGAATTAAAGGATCTCGAAAACCACATATTCATTTGTAATCAAGCAAACAACATATGTGATCAAAAGATAAATCTGCATATATGTTATTTTGTTTTCATCATTTTAAAAACATTGTCAAGGCATTTTTAATTTTTCAACAATATTAATTGTAAAAAAGTCAGATTAGATCCTCTCCTACCCTACCTCACATATATTTTTGAAATACATGCCTAGAAGTTCTAACATTGATAAATTGCTTAACAGCTTTCCAGCGTCCAGTGCTTTGATTTTTATTTTTAGTCCGATTTTGATGCAGTTTTTTGCAGTGGATTCCTTACGAAAAATTCACATAGCGCTGCACCATTAGATTTTTGATAACTTGTTTCTTTTCCAAGCTATGAGGGGCCCAACGGGGCAAAAATTGCAAACATGCAGATTACCTAAAATTTTTATTTTTCATCTGATTTCAGTGGAATTTTTTTCTTTAGATTCCTCACATTGTAGGCTTTCAGCACTATGTCAATAGATTTGATGTAGCTCTTACCGTTTCCGAGCTATAAGGGGTCAAAGGGGTCAAAATTGCAATTATTAGAAATATGTGAAGTCTTTATTTTTCATTAGATTTTGATGGGATTTTTATCTTTAAGATTGTTCTCATTGTAATCTTTCAGTGGTATGGCAGTATATTTTTCATTGCTCTTTGGTTTCCAAGCTGTAATGGGTCAAAGGAGCCAAAGTGCAATATTTCAAAATATGTGAAATCTATTTTTCATTGGATTTCAACCAAGCTTTTTCTTTGGATTTCTTGTGATGGTAGTCAACAGAATTTTTTAGCTCTTACAATGTCCTTGTAATAAGGGATTAAAAGGCCTATTTTTTAAGGCAGGTTCTCTGCCTTCTAGCTGTCGGGTAAAGCCATCTTGAAAAAAGTCTGTTTCAACCAGACTCTTACATTAAGGAGACTACTTTGTATGAAAAGAATCGGAATGATCCAGACTATCGTTAAAAACGCGTACGGCTTACCAGTTATTCATACGAAGGCACAAAAAATAATCCATCCATGTGGCGATACAGTGTCCATTTCATGATCAACTACATCGTTTTATGTGTTTATTGTATTTATTTAATATCTTTTAAGAGATACTTTGCTTTTTTAATCTCAGAGCACTTAAACTGACATTCGAAATTCACGATTCGGTTCATTCATAAAAATTTCCTGTGGCGCGCAGTTTTTATGAATGGATACATAGTAACTTCTAGTTTCGCTGTTGTAACCAGAGTTGTTAACCCTCCCTGTCTCACCGTGAGGCTACCGGTTTCGGCAGCCGGTCTCACGTCTACCGATATGCCTCTGAAAGCTCCCGATGTTAAAATTTCTCTCAAAAATATTTTTACATTACACCAGAAGTAAATATTGGCTGTTCCAATCACACCCTGCGAGGTAAACAAAGGCTGTTCCATTCACATCCCGCCTAACGAGATTACGCGAGAACACGAATCAGCTGTGTATGAACTACAAAATGGCGTTGCCTCCGGGAAAAGGGTAGATACAATTCAAAATTCCAAAATAAATGGATAAAAGAGATGGACTTTTTGAGCAAGAGTGATAAATATATACACGCAGTGTTTCTGTTGTGTGGCATAAACTTTGCCTTAGTGCACGGAGGATGAAATGACGTTGTTCGCCATAGAGAAACAGAGGGACACAAACGTAGTGCTCGACACTGAAATTCTGTTTACATTAGGCCATAAAAAAATAATTTATTGGTTCACAGGCCCTCCCTCATCTAGTTTGAGGCTTGAAAAAAGCCCCTCATTGACCCTATTTTTTGCCATTTCAATAAAATAAAAACAAAAAATCACCTCCCTCACTACATTTTTGGTGGTTTTTACAATGTAAAAAGTTGCCTCATCTATTTTTTGGAAAATAAAAAGATAAAAAAAATCACCTCCCTCCCTCATCATTTTAAATGAAAAATTGCCTGAGAACCAATTAATTAATTTTGTATGGCCTAATATTCACAGTAACTTCGGTGTTTTGTTATTTGTAGCTGAGCACAACCTACCATTCTCAGTAGCTTGCACTGATGAGACATAAGTTTTCGAAATGCCCATATGTAGATAGTAAATTTACAGTGACTTCGTTATTGAGTTATTTAATCATATGCAAAAATAATGAAACTTAAGAACTAGATGACTTGACAGAGGAAGTGACAAAATTGGAAATATCAACATTAATTAAGCCACCGAGTGTTACACTTGTACTCGAGCCTGTACTTTGGAATACTTACATGTACGTATACCAACAAAGAGGAGCAAGACAATGAAATGTAAATAAATAGAGTTTTAATAAATTGCCAACATCCCATATAAAAACTGAAAAGACAACCTAAACCGGGAAGGAAAATTTCGGATTTTAATTCTTGAAAAAATTAAATGTCAAGATTTCAGCAAAACAGTAATAATTACAGAACTTCTGGAATACCCAGGAACCTGTCTTAACAGCATTTCATGCTTTGATTAATGATTCAAGGTCCTTATTATGTCCAGCAAATTACTGTGTCCACATTCATTTTAGTTTACACTTGATCAAATTTCAGTGGTCGACATGCAGTGGTCATATCATGCTGTGCTCGGCGTAGCCCTTTATTGGTCAATAACTTTAGTTCCAGTTGACCAATCCTTATGAACTTTTAATACAATGTTCCTTGGCACAATAGGACGGCTTGGCTTAGTTTTGGTCCTTGTGGCCCCACCTGTTTTTAAAAAAAGGGGCCAAAAAGGGTTAAATTTGATGTTTTCACATATTTGACTGTAGAATCTTTATTATTATTGTATTTTGATGGGGTTTCTTACAGTGTCCTCCTGAGGAAATTTCCAATCTGTAGTGTGCAACAGATTTTTCGTGGCATGTACCGTTCACGAAATAAATGGGGACCAAAGGGGGAATTTCAAAAATTTTATTTTTCAATTTTTAGTCCGATTTTGATGCAGTTTTTTACAGTGGATTCCTTATGAAAAACTAACATAGCACTGCACCATCAGATGTTTGATAACTTGCTTCTTTTCCAGGCTATGGAGGGGCCCAAGGGTTCAAAAATTGCAAACATGGGATTACCTTAAAATTTTTATTTTTCATCTGATTTCAATGTGATTATTATGCCCCCAGATCAAGATCGGGGGCATATTGTTTTTGTCCTGTCTGTCTGTCTGTCTGTGCGTCCGAAACTTTAACCTTGGCTATAACTTTTGTACTATATAAGGTAGACTTTTGATACTTGGCAAGTGTATAGGTCTAGTCAAGAGGAGCATAAATATGCCAAAAAAAATTAGGTGAAAGGTCAAGGTCGTAGGGGTCCAAAAGGGGTAAAATTGGGAATCTGGGGGTTTGAACTATATAAGGTAGACTTTTGATACTTGGCAAGTGTATAGGTCTAGTCAAGAGGAGCATTAATATGCCCCAAAAAAATTAGGTCAAAGGTCAAAGGTCAAGGTCATAGGGGTCCAAAAGGGGTAAAATTGGGAATCTGGGGGCATATGTAGTGTTTCACAAACACATCTGGTTTTTCTTTAGATTCCTCTCATTGTAAGCTTTTAGTGCTATGTCAATGGATTTGGCGTAGCTCTTACCGTCTCCAAGCTCTTACGGGTCAAAGGGGCCAAAATTGCAATTTTTAGAAATATGTAAAATCTTTATTTTACATTAGATTTTGATGGGATTTTTTTGCTTTGGATTCCTCTCATTGCAAGCTTTCAGAGATATGTCAACAGATTTGGTGTAACTCTTACCGTTTCTGAGTTATAAGGGTTCAAAGGGGCCAAAATTGCAATTATTAGAAATATGTGAAATCTTTATTTTCTGTCAGATTTTGATGGGATTTTTTTCTTTGGATTCCTCTCATTGTAGGCATTTAGTAGTATGTCAACGGATTTGACATAGCTCTTACTGTTTCTGAGCTATAAGGGGTCAAATGGGAAAAAATTGCAACAATTAGAAATATGTGAAATCTTTATTTTTCATTAGATTTTGATGGGATTTTTATCTTTGGATTGTTCTCATTGTAAGCTTTCAGTAATATGGCAGTATATTTTGCGTTGCTCTTCGGTTTCCAAGCTATAATGGGTCAAAGGAGCCAATTGCAACATTTCAAAATATGTTTTTTCTGTGGATTTCTCTTGATGGTAGTTAACAGAATTTCTTAGCTCTTATAATAACCTAGTAATAAGGGATTAAAAGGGCTAATTTTAATTTTCACTAGTTTGTGTCCAGTTAATTTATGTGTCAAGGTCCTTATTGTGTCCAGCAAATTACTGTTATCTCATTCATTTTAGTTTACACTTGTTTAAATTTCAGTGTTTGACATGCTGCAGTCATATCATGCTGCGTTCGGTGTAGCCCTTTATATTGTCAAATATTATGTTCTTCAAGATTAAAGTGGTTTATAAATCATGTATGTTTTTGTTAACACCATGAAAAAAATTGTATACATCATGTCAAGCTTGTCACCAAAAATTGAATTGACGCATCATTAATTTTTCTGGACTATTTTTATTTCAGAATTACATACCAGATGTCTGAATTGAAACAGAATATTGACAAAGGCTGATACTAAAACAAGATAAAGTGAATAAGTGAAACATTCAAATGTGCAAAGAACGTTCCATCTAAATATATTGGAAACTGTCTGATTTTATATTGGAACATGTAAAAATATTAGCTTTGATCCTTATCAGAAAGTATATGGTATACTTCATAAGTTTGTCAGGTTAGGAGTTACATTTTTACAGCACAATTAAAAATTTGTGTAATAAATATGATCACAATACATCAGGATATCATTTACACCAAAACCATTTTAACACGTTTAAAATATTTGGAATATGTCTGAAAGTGGTATTGGTTTTTCTATCGCCATCAAAATGCTGATTTGTCAGCAATGCAATATTTTCTATAATGCAGTTAATACATGTGTCAAAGTGGAACATTTTAAAATAAGTGAAGTTTATCATGGATTGTGTGTACCTGATGAATCAAACTCGATTTTTGATTGACCC
The DNA here is from genome assembly GCA_002080025.1 of Modiolus philippinarum. NCBI lineage: Eukaryota > Metazoa > Mollusca > Bivalvia > Mytilida > Modiolidae > Modiolus > Modiolus philippinarum. The sequence goes on along the minus strand of MJUU01010002.1, from coordinate 187,744 downwards.
TTGCATTAGATGTATTTTAGACAGTTAATCTCTGAAAAGTGCAATATATATTATTTTTCTGTATATGTTTTGGATTTTTTAAAATTCCTTTTTAAGAACAAGGTTTTAACTTGTGTAAGTTTTGTTACAGTAAATACTTATAATTTTGTGTTTATTGTGTCTGTGGGATTTTGTTTACCAGTAGTCTTGACATGACAAATATGATATTTTTCACCAAATTAAATCTGTATGATGAGGCCAGATGTGGAAATGAGTAAAAACTGACATTTAAAGAGAGATTTTCATATTCAATGAATTATATTTGATCTTTAAGGAAGAACAATGACCATTGAAAAGTCTCAGTCATTCCAAATGCCTCAAATCATATTACCTATGTTAAGCCATGCATTGATTTAGGTTTTATATATTGTATGTATTGTCCGTCTCTTCATTTTCCCCATGTAATTATTTGACATGTGCTATGATTGCCAGTATGGTATTTAGTTTATAGTAGAAAGTGTTGTTGTTATGTCAGTACAAGTATGATATTACAGTATTGTTATAGAAAAATTCCTACATTATACCTCATACATGTATATTCATATTGACTGTATCATTTGTGCCTTAATTTGTACTGATATTGTAAGTTTGAATCTACTAATATAGAATTTCATTTCCGTCCACGTCAACTACATTGGACAATCTCTATGTTCTGTTTAAAATTTTATCCAATCAAAAACATTAAGAATGATGCCAGTTCAGTAATGTTGTTACATTTCTAAATTGATCTATTAGTCATACACACCAGAACATTAGCTCACTTGGCCATATTAGCTATATCCATTACTTGTCATCTTTTGTCTTTTCTATTCACTTTCCTATTCCTATTCAAATATTTTCTCCAAAATTGAACAATACATGGCCTGAATCGTCACCAGGGTATGCATTGAATATGGATTTCACCAAACAACGTACCTGGAGTTACTAAAAATAGAGTATGGCAGAAGATTGCCATGGAAACTTGTCAAAATGAAAAGCATATCAAGACCAATCATATAATTGTACATGAAGTGAAATAGGTAAGGTGTCAGCTAATGCACTCGAGTCTGAAAAATTCTGTTCTAAAACTTAAAGACCAAACTTTAGTAAAATATTTTTGACCTAAATTTTCATTTTATAATTGATGCAGTGATTACAGATCAATTGATGAGTGATTACAAGCTCATTTTAATCCTAGAATTAGTATATTTTGAATACTTTGTAAATATATCATTTTATATAGATACATGTATTTATGACTTAGTGTTACAATTATGGTAAATACTTGAATATTTAAGCATGACAAATAACACAAAAACCTGATCAAAATGATTATTGCCTTATTATTACATGTATATACAATTTAATCAAACCATTCTTCAAATTAGTATCTACACTGTTAAAATATGGTGCCATTTACCGATAGTGCTAAAAATAATGATAAATAATATTAAAAATTTGCATTAGTTCTTTTTTAAACCCCTCCCCCGAAAAAAATATATATCAATTATATATTTTTGGTTGTGTAAGTTTATATTAAATAAGTCTACCTCTATCATTCATAATTTGAATTTTAAAATATATTAATTTTGTCCGCTGTGTAGCATTTTATGTAAATGATGATTGGTTCATGTAGTTCTTTATAAACTGCAATCTTTCTGCACAAAAAATATTATCCCTTATTGGTACATATAACAATGCAGCTCCATGGATTCTGTCAAAATCTTTTTAGCAGAGGCAATGCTTCAATTGATAGATTTTCTTCATGTGTATTGCTTTGTAATTAATCTTTATAAAAATTAAGATAGTAAGATAACCTAGAAGGTTATATTAGTAAGATAACCTAGAAGGTTATAAAACTGCTTCAATATTTTATAAACTAAATCTAACTTGTATTTAATTATTGATATAAATGTTGAGTAAAAACAATGAATGACAAAAAAACCTTTAAAGTATTTTCTTAAAATGTTCTTTAATATATTTTTGTTTTGATTTTTTCATGACTTGTTTATGATCAACTATTTTTGTAAAAGAAAACTTAATGATGTTTTTGGGGGTGTTTTATATTATAACATTACATAGAGGTATGACCTGTAACCCATGATGGCTCGGCTCACCTATGGCTGGTAATACTACACAGTTGACAAAAACAATAATGGCCATAGAGCTAACGTGGTGAGTTGAGCGTCAAGTAGAAATCTTTTATATGGTGCAAAATTGTCTTGCCATATAAAAGTTACTGTCTAACCCACAGGTTAGCTCTTAAGTTAATGAAAATCTGAAACATTTGAATATAAAGACTGAACCATGTGATGAAGTACCAAGATTGCCAAATTTACTGTATGTTATGATACCAGATTTAAATGCTTTGAATTATGGGATCATTAGGCAGTTATATGCAAAATGCAAGATTAATATACCAACAACAATAGAAAAAAGGAAAAGACACCTTCATGTTATTTATTTCAAGTTAAAGTTCATGGCCATCAGGTATTAATCTTGTTACATGCTATAATGAGCAAGTTATTTTTAAGTCTTATATATTATGTACATGTATATGAAAATAAGACTTTAATAGATGATGTTTTTTCATGCATAAAGGTAACGATAGAAAATTGAACAATGTATGAAAATATAGTACCATGTTCAAAATAATAGTATGGCATGTGTTTGTTATGATTGTGTATGTCAAAGGTCAAGGTCATAGATAAAATCATCCACCTTCTAATGGTCTTGGTTATGAATGACTGTTTCTCTAATTTCTATCCAGTTTTCACATTTCCTTAACGGTGTGGAAACATTTGTTCTCCTCTCTAGAGAGGAGAACACGTTTCGTGAGATTTCCCGCCAAAGTTATTCGAAATACAATCCTAGGTTTTTTTCGTTCAGTCATTAGAGAAACCGTTTCCACAACTCAAACAGGTTAATTATGAAATTTCTCACATCTCGCTAAATAAATTTTCAAATGTTTAAAAGCTAGGCAAGCCTCGCTTTCAAACATTTGCAAAATTTATTTAACTCTATGTTAGGAATTTCATAATCAACTAGTTCTCATTATGGAAACTACATATCAAATATACCTGTTTTTAGGGCAAATTTTTCAAATGTTGAAGAAGAGTTGGACATCTTCATTTATTTGTTCATAGTAATGCATGGGATTTTATAGTGATGACGTTATTCAAAATATTATATTAGATGTATTTAATTGAGTAGTATTTATTTGTATATTTCTTTATTGACTATCATCAGTAATTGGTGTGTGTGTTTAGTTATTATGATCTGGAACATCAGCCAGAGTGCTATCTTCATTGTACTACTGCATTACCTTTTGTATATGCTATTGCTGTTATTTGTTGTCAATCTGTTTTGGAATTTATATGTAACAGTTAGCTTTTACTGATCCCGCCTTCCCATTAATTTTCTAAAATATAATGTGTTCATCCCACTCACAAAGGTTTTGGTATTGTCATCTGGTTTCCTTAAAATGAGACTACAACTAAATGTTTCTGTGTCAGTCTATCTAGAACTATTGGTATTTTCAGATTCATGTAGGATTTATTTGGTACTTACAAAAATTTATGGAATTTATGTATATAAATTATCTAAGCCAATATAATGTTATCAATTTCTGTAGGCCTGTCGAAAGACAGACATATTATGATATACCCTCCCTCAATCATTCCGTCCGTATGCTAACTTTTTGGATTCCGGGGTTTTGTAACCGCTTGACTTATTGATTTCATTATACCCCCCGCAAACAAAGTTTGGGGGTATATAGGAATTACGCTGTCTGTCTGTCTGTCTGTCCGTCCGTCTGTCCACACTTCTTGTAAGCGCAACTCCTCTTAAACCTTTAACCCAAATGTTAAACTTTTTTTGAACTTCAATAACTTTCTCAAATCATATTCAATATCAATGAAATTTTGACACAATGTTCAGTACAACCTTATTAATGTTTCCCAAGTTTATTTTTTGAAAAAAATAATTCCAATTTTTCTGTATTTTTCCATTAGTTGGACTTAGTTTTTTTCCATGAANAGAACATAGGGGTAAATTGCTTTTTTTGCAAATTACTCGAAAACTGTTACAGATATCAAAAATCTGACATGGGGGTAAAAATGATCAGCATGATGAGATCTACCCACTGTGCAATTTTGAAGAAAATCTGAAAACCCGTCTTTGAGTTATAGCCCCTTTTCCGTGAAATTTTCAAAATTTTTGCACTTTTAATTTTTATTTCAAAAAGTGTAGCAGATAGAGGTCAAGTGTAAATTGCAAAAATGTTCAGCATACCAANAATTTTCTATTTAGGTCCATATATCAACAATTTTTAAACAAAATTGTGAATATGGACTTTAGTTTTGATGTAGAATTGTTGCATGTAGTCCATCAATGCACTATAAGCTTTCAGAATTTTATTCCGGTTCCAACTTTAGTAAATTTCCTGAAAATGTCCAAGACTAACAATTTTTGAAATTTTTGCATACAATCAAATATATTGGCCATTTCTTCATACAAGACATAATTCTGAAAACTTAAGAATGAAAAAATATTCATAAATTTTTATTCCAATTTTGGTAAATTTCCTGAAACTGTCAAAGACCAGTAGTTTCTTGGAATTCTTCTTAGCCAGTACATCTTAATAAAGACGAAATTAGAATGATAGTGGAGTGAGCAGGCGAGACACTAGGTTCCGCGGAACCTTTACGAATTATTGTAAAATATCAGTTTCTCCACCTTTTCGTTTCAATGCTTGAAAGTATTTTTTTTATATTTGGTGTTTATTGTTTGTTTATAAATTACCAATCAAGTTTGAATTTGTTTCCTGTTGAATGATTTTTTTTGTGGAGAGTTTTGGCCCTTGGACTTCATATTTTTTTGAAAATTTAATTTTTTTGCACCTTTTGATACATTGACTTTACATATTAATTTGATATTAAATTGTTTTACATCTTGGTAATCCATATATTCAGTTTATTTATATATATTTTTTATCAAATTTTGTTGTCCAAAAATACCAAAAGTTTGAGTTGACTGTGGATGGGCATATCAAGCACTATTGGTGCAGAAGTTTATTCATCTTGAAACATTTTGCTGTAGTAGGCATTATGATCATTATTTTGTCTCGTCATGATATAATGCTGTTTCTTTCTGTTTACACTCTATATTTACAAAGATAACTATGTCTTCCTCTTTTTTTGATGACGAGATATAAAGTTCTTGTCTGTCGTTCATCTGTCTGTCTCAAAATTTTTTGGGTGCCACTTCTCTACGTCTTTGTTTTGATTGCTTCCACCGGATCGTTATCCGCATTGCTTTTTTTGTCAAAAGCTCAACTTTTTTTCAGAGTTATGGCCTATTTTGACATGAAATTAAGTCAGATAAGTCGCCACTCTTACATCTGTAGGCTGATTGGAAACAAACTTCACTGGATTGTTGACCACAATTCCAAGTTGCCCATCTGCCAAAAGTTATGTTCCAATTAAACTACATAAGTTGGTTTTATGAAACTTTGCAAAATAGTATTTCTGTCTATTTATGTCAATGGTTTTTAGGTAAAGGTTGAGGTCACTTAAAACATCTGCTTGTGATTGCAGCCCTTGTAAGGAATGTTCATTTTAGGTGAGGCAGTGCTTCATTCCAATGTATGTTCAATGTAATTTATGTAACCTCTGTTTCATGTGTGTTGTCCAAGTAATGTGTTGAAAACAAGTTAAATTTTGATTATGTTATGTTATTGCTGTTGTTGGAATTTATTACTAGTAAAAATAAATACTTTATTTTCTTGTTTTGCATTATGGTATTTGTTCGTTAATGTATTGCTTTTTATACGATATATTTTATAATAAGTAATACATGGTGAAATAATGATATGCACGAAAATGTCAAAGATTGTGATGTTTGGGAATGCATTTTATTTTAAATGAAAAATAAACAATATAATTTTACCTGTGTTCTTATTTCCAGTTCTATTTACCTGGTAGATTAAAAAAAATGAACATGTGCTGGTTGTGTTGAAATTAAGATGAATACTACATCAGGTATTTGTGATGTCTAATTGTCTCTTTATCATGCTTCACATTTTGCTGGGGTTAAATTCATGTAAGTTCAGTGACTGAGCATGATATCTTCAATGTAGTAGTAAGTTATCTTTAGTGCCCTGTTTTTTTGCTACATCTGGGTTTAATTCAAAGAGAGAATTGGTAGATGGATGAAGCTGACTCTATTTGTAGCCTCGTTGACAAGCTTTGTTGAGAGAATATTTAAGATATCCCTGAACTGCTGAAAGTATGAATAGTAAATTGTAGGTCTCAAAATGCAGGATTGATGTTTTTATACCCCGCTCCGAAGGAGGAGTGGGTATACTATTTTACGTGTGTCAGATATTCTGTAATTCTGTCATTCAGTCCGTCACAATTTTTGTAAAGCTTTTCTCTTCAATAGCAAATGGTAAAAACTTTGTTAGAAGCTTTGTGTAGTCATGCCATATTGTGGGATCTATTTTCAGACCTGTGGGGATGCATCTTTCCATCCGTCCGTCACAACTTTCGAAAAGCATTTCTCTGCAATGTTAAATGATACAAACTTAAAATTTTGTCAGAAGTATTGTATAGTCATGCCATATTGTTGGATGCATTTTCACACCTTTCGGATTGCTACTTCCTGTTTACTGAATAAGTCAATTTTTCATCATTTCCTGTGTCCGTCACAACTTTTGCAAAGCTTTTTTCTGCAATGGTAAATTATACAAATTTAAAATTTTGTCAGAAGCTTTGTGTAGTCATGCCATGTTGTGGGATGCATAATTTCAGATCTATAAGAATGCTACTTCCTGTATCCTGACTTAGTCAATTTTTCATCATTGACTAAGTCTTACCCACGAAATAAACAAAATTTTCTCCCCAGGAACATTTCTGCTTTTACAGTACATAGCCAGTAAATATCAACTGAGCTAACGGAGTATTTCTTTAGCTCATTCAGTTAGGTCGCTGGCTGGAGTGCTAGAGGTCCTGGTTTCCATTCCCGGAGGTGACACATGACAAATTGTAAATGAGATTCATAATCTCTGGTTACAATAGGTAATAATCTTTATCAGGAAATGATTCTTAGTGGAGAATATATATCAGAGTGACAGTTTTTCAAGTAGATCTGCTGGACAACAGAATAATATTTTAGCAGTGAATTGATAGCAAACAATGTGTTATAGCTAAAATTACTGCATCAAAACAAGGGTATAAACCAGATATTTGGAGAATTTTTAGGAAAATGTTAAAACCTCAAACTGTAAATTGATAATAAAGTACTCATCCAAACCATTTTTAAAATTTTCCTATGACTAATCCAACATGCATGACTGGAATAGACACTCTATCCACAGCTCATTAGTTTCTGAAAAGGTGAATTATGTAGAATATTTCATACTACAAGATATATCCATATTTCGGGAAAACTAAAGCATTGTGGGTAGAGTGTACACCAAAATGTTTTGATTGGCCAAGAACGTAAATAACATAACGTCGTTGGCTGAAAATTGATTGTTCGTTCACCAAAATTTGAAATACAATCACGGTACCCACAATTCCTCAGTTTCTGAAACGGCAAATTTGCACTGTGTATATTGAAAAATTGAAATATCTGCATATAGAACACATTTCCTTTTCCTAGTTATATATGGATATGTAAGCAGGCTACACTTAGAAGTGGGTATAAGTAGATTATGGGCGATAATACCGCTTTGCACTAATCCAAATTAATAAAAATGATTAATTATTGTGATAGGTAAGAACAAAAGTTTTAAATTGCAATATTTTTTTCATACAGCAAATTCATTTTGTCATTCAAATAATAACCCTACATTCTATAATTTCACAAAGGAACTAATCTACATTTTCTGCAATGATATATTTATGTATAAAAATTTTAAAAAAATATGAGTCAGATTTATTGCAAGGGAGGTAATTCTTATTGAAAAATTTTGAAATGGAGGTAAAGTAAAGGAATCAGTATTTTCACACCTTAACCTACATATAAATAAAATGATAGATTTTTCTTTAAAAAAAATAGTAAATATTATTAGATATTATACATCTCTCTATTCTCAGTTATTAGGTAAAATTAAACAACACTATCTTCTCCCATAAGTGTTTAATACTGATCAAAATTGAGTAAATTTTGTAGCCCATTCTGTGTGGAACACCCGGCCGGCCATATTTTTCAGTTTAAACTTAAAATTTATTATCATACTTCATAATTTACTTTCAAACTTGTTTATAACATGGGACTTTGCATTTAAAATAATTTTATATCAAATACAATTCAAGTTGGACCTTATTTTATAGACCAGCAGACCAAATAGTGGGTCTTGATGGGGTATGAGCAGGAAGCAGGATTGGCATTTTTTAGTAAACAGGATTGTGGCAAAAAAGTGCTTGTGAAAACGGGAACACTCCCCCTCCAAAATATTGAAAAATAATAAAAACGGGAAAACAGTACTTTGGGGATACCCAGGTGTATCCCCTTAAGAAATAATCTAATGTGAATAACATTTTTTTGTAGAATGGGTTACTGTAGATTGATCAAAAAAGATACTGAAAGACGGACAATTAGAAGAATAGCTATATGAATGTATCTATGATTTTTTTTAACCAAGTAGCAGGTTGTTGCAGAGACCTATAGACAGATATGTCTCTGGTGGTTGATAGCAAGTATTGTCTTCCGAGTCGTATCCGGGGTGGAATTCATGTTTTATCTTGTGTTAAATTTAAACCATATCCGGTTTCGATTTGCATGTGACCAATGTAAACACAACCAACAAGAAGAATGTCTTGCAAACAATTATGCTTAGTGTTATGTGCAGCAGGCGCAATGATGTTTGCTGCAGTTGTTGTGAGAACTATTACTGTTGTTCCAAGGAGAGATACCGTCACAAAGTGCAAAGCAACAGATAAAGATTATATCAAAATGACGGACCCAATCTTGCGTAGATTTCAACAGGCGTTGCAGTTCAATACTGTTTCAACAAAGCGAGGCGTATTTAATAACGACCAACTTGTCTTACTACGCAAATACATACAAACAAGTAATTATCTTTTCCTAAATATTGCAAAAGTCAGTTTGGCATCATCATTGCAAGCTTTGTCCTTTTTAGCTCACATTGCCTTAAACAGGGTACATCGAATTACCGGAATCCCCGAAATTTACAGGAATCCCCGTGTATTAACCGAAATCCCCCTGGAAAAGACCGGAATCCCCCTATTATTGTCTGAAAACACCAATAAATAAAAAGATTACACATTATTTAACAATATCAAAGTGTTTTTATCAAAGTTATGTCTTGTATTTACACTGTAGGAGCATTTTATCAACCGATGTTCCATGGATAATTATTGTGAATTTAGAAAAGTAAAAATGTTGTGTTACTTTGTAAATTAATTTAAGTAATATGGGTAAAATTCATATCAATTTAATTTAAAATAAAAACAAAATCACAATTTGATCAAAAATACTGAAATACATGTAAATAAAATGAAATGAAACTATTTTAAAATAGGACCAATAGATATAACGTTTTGATTGAAAAGGGTAAATTTTGTATACATTACTTTTCATCAAAAATAAAGAAAAAATGTGAACCACACAGTTACAAAATTATCTGTAACGTATAAACTGTTCCAAAAGCACCTAAGCCCCTATATTTGTAAATTAATTTTCTGTGATTTGTTATATTTTAAGGACTACTTAATGAGCAACCAAACCATTTGCATTCAGGCCACATATCATAGTCAGCCCGATTTACATGCACAGATTTACAAGACATAATTTTCATAAAAACACTATGAAATAGTAAAACAATATGTAATCTTTCCATTTATTGTTGTTTTCACACGATGTAAGGGGGATTTCGGTTATAATACGGGGATTCCTGTAAATTTGGGGGGTTCCGGTAATTCGATGTACCGCCTTAAACAGGTTGGGGATAATCCTGAGATATGGGTATTATACCCGATTATGGGTATAATACCTAAAAATGGGGTATAGGTTGGTCCTTGATTTCAAGGGTTTCAGCTGTTTATTAGATAATTAAGTATCAAAACTACAAAAGGGCATATTCTGTAATAAATATTCACATCAACCGACATCCAAAGAATAACTTTCCTTTTCAAAAAGATAAAATTATTGTCAACTTTTTTCCCCTATAGATGACTTAGAATTCTTTTGTATTCCAATCTGATGTTCTGACCAAACAATCTCAGTCATAAAAGAAATAATTGACCCTTTTGATATCTTGAGTGATGCCAAAAATATACAATGGAAGTGAGCTCGTACTCAGTCATGGTTAGCTCACACTTGATTGGCCTTCAGGCATTTACTATAGTCAACTGATTGTTTGATAAATGTTTACATTGTTAGTTGATACCTGTTTTTAGGGGTTATACCTAAAAATGGGTGTAATACCCAAACTTGAGGATAATCCCCAACCTGTTAAAGGCCATGCCATGAAGGCCATGTTAGCTTTTGGCATCACTTTGCATTCATTGTCCTTATACAGTTTCAAAAATCTTCATCCCTAAAACTGCTGGGCCAATTTGCTGTTTCAGAAACTAAATCATTGAGTGTGGAGCGTATACCAAAATGTTTGATTGGTCAAGAGTGTAAATGATGTAGTGTCATTAGTCCAAATCAAATCAAATAAAAAAAAATTTGATTTTGATTTGATTTTGATACCAAAATGTTTGATTGGTCAAGAGCGTAAATGATGTAGCGTCATTAGTCCAAAATCTATTGTTCTTACTCCAAAATTTCAAATACAATCACTGTACCCATAATTTTTCAGTTTCTGGAACAGGGAATTGTAAACCAAACTTGTGGAATGATGTATGGAAGGTCCTTTACTAAGATTGCTCATTTTGTTTCGATCCATGTAAAAACATGGCTGCCAGCACACAACATACTCTAGGTACTTGTATTTAACATTGGACCCTATGGGAAAGTCATATTTTCATCTTCTTCTCTGAACCACTGAAGTTAATTAATCAAACTTTACAGGAATGATGTATGGAAGGTCCTTTACAACTATTGTTTTTTAATAGATTACAGCATGCCAATTTACGTACTGCAGTTTGTTATTCACATATACATTAGAAAACATGCTCATACAATTCACAAATCAAAAGTACCCTACATGTGTTGCATACACGTATGTTTGATAAATATGTATATATCATTTAATATTCATGTTTTTCAGTGAAAATGTATTGTTCACATCAAAAGTGAAATGAAGTAGTAATTAATGTGTGTTGTGCTATTTGATTGGTTGCTTTCAATCACTGTGTCCAATCACTGAACCCCTTTCAAATAGTGAAGTAAATATGTTGGAATGTGCATGTACCCTAAAAAATACCCTGTACCCCTAAATTCGAGGATCAAGGGGTACATGTACCCCCAATTGACCCATTTCCAGTTTTACATGATTTATCTCCCCTCTCACTTCCGGTTTGAAAACTGCGGCTATCGTGTAGAAAGCAATAAAGGAGGATATTCATAGTGTTTTATTTTTCAGTCTTTATTACCATTTCGCTGTTAATAAATAATTATGTAAAAATATTTTACACATTTCTCTTTTGTTTTTGTGTTTGAATTAAAAAAGTCTATTTTTATTGTCCATTTATCAAAATTTTATGACTTTAGTTTAGCTATACTGTTAGTGTTGAAACGAAAATTTTCTTCTTGTTACACAACTTTGATTGACATCACACACGTACGAGACAGTTGTTACCAGTGGCCACAGGTGACTTAATACAGGTGGGTGTTACAGGTAATCTTGTTAATTAGAACAATCAACAAGACACGATACGGACCTTTGTTTAATTAGCGACAGTGACATAACATAGGTATCTGTTACCGCTAGTAAAGGACATGCTTATTTTCACGAAATTTCTTTGCAACATTTTCTATCTCGTTTATTTTTATTTTGTATATGAAAACTTTTTTATTCATATGCAGAATGTTTAACCATGAACGAAATCAAGATTGGACATGAAAAAGAAATGTGCATTTTTTCTTTTTCTTTGTGTATTTCCTGAAATGAAAATAATTTTACTGCAGTCTGCAACTATAATAAAAGCAGTCCAGTTTTTAAAAAGTAGCTTTCGAAACTGAATTGAAACACTCTGGAAACGGCACAAGCAATCACATACATAAGGCTGTCCACAGCATAACTTGTAGTTTACAAAAAGAAGAATCTACGCTTTTAAGCATTTGTTACGTTTTAGAACAATTTTACTGACACCCATTGCATTTTCTTTTCATTAATATTTCATTAATATTTGAAACTTCAAAATTGTCCTGCACTTATTCTGATGGTAAATCTCCACAACAGAGTTTCAGCAGAAATGTCTAAAGTAACATTATCCCAATTCTTTGGCTTATATTTTTTCAATCATGCCATTCGGCCACATGACCAAAGTTAAACATTTGTAGTTTGTATCAATGCAATTTAGTGATTCACTGCCATACAAAGTTCCGTACCCATTCATATTCAAGCAGTTTTAGAAGGCTACAGGGCTTTTTTTCTGTTGACCTAGACATTATTGTGTTGTGTATTGCTGGTTCGCGACCATGCGGGAAATGACTTTTGTATATATATCTTGTTGAAATCATTCACATGTTATGGTCATATTGTGAAAAACAGTGTAAAAACTTTTCTGCAATCAAGGATTTGTAAAAAATATTGCTAAATTATGTTTTCAGTCATGCTTGTGTAGTGCAACTACTGCGTTTCTGCATGTCTTGCTGTTGCAGTTACAACTAAATAATTTGTGGTCTTACATGTGAGATGTTGAAATAAATCGTTTTTGTCGTATAAAATCAGTAATTTATATTTTCATTTGAAATATTCAACATTTTAACATCAAACACCAAACATTATATAGAATTCTTTCAGATATGTCCAGTGTCACCTGGACTGAAATCGATGTGTATTCCGATATAATTTGAATTGAATACATTTTTATCCTTCGTAAGTCTTCAAAAAATGCTGAAATACAAAATTTTTGGAATAAAAATATAATATAGCGATAATATATGATTTTAAAAGTTTTATAAATGTGAATGCATGTAACTGCCTCAAGTTCTGTGCATTTTAGGGGTAATTTTAATTATTTCATAAAATACATTTCAGTTTAAATAAACATCGCAAAAATGTTAATCTGGCCCCCTGCTATGTGTACACGTGTCGGAAGGTGCTCAGGTAAGTTTGTCAGGTCACCTGTGCTGTTTAATACGATTAAAACGAGTGCCGAAATTCAGTTACACAAATAGAAGAAACTGCGGCTGATAGCCGCAGTTTTGTAGTTCGATGATCGTCCACCAGGTGGCGCTTTAGTAATTGGAAAGTCGTCAATTGCAAAAAGTAGTTGGCATGCTGGTCAAATTTGTTCTGATCTAATAAAAAAAACATGATTGCCAATGTTGAACTTAGGTTTAACATTGGACCTATGGGGAAAATAACATTTTCATCTTCTCATCTTAAACCACTGAAGCAAATTCAACCAAACTTTACAGGAATGATGTTTTGAAGGTACTTTGCAAAGATTTATCATTTTGTTCTGACCCTGCAAAAAACTGCCAGCATGCATGGAACATAGTTTAACATTGGACCATATTGGAAAATCAATATTTACAGCATCTGCTCGGAAATAGAAATGATGTATTGAAGGTTCTTCACAAAGATTGCTCATTTTGGCCAGACTTGACAAAAATCATGACTGCCAGCCCTGAACAAAGTAACACTGAACCCTATGTGGAAATCATATTTTCATCTAAAACTATTGAAGCAATCTCAACAAAACTTTACAAGAATGATGTTTTTAAGGAATGACAGTTTTTAGGTCCTTCACAAAAACTGTTCATTTCATGCTGACCCTACAAGAAACATGACCTCAGCATTGAACATATTTTAAGGTCAAGTCAAAGTAACTGACGATGTCCTACAAAATTCTGATTTTTTGCATGATGATTACTAAGCTTGAGATACATTGAAATAAAAAAGAAAAAATGGGGTACACATTTTCGTTTCCCAGTAGTTTGGAAATCGTTCAGTTTGACCTAAATTTACATTGAATATATAGGGAAAGTGGGCTTTTGACATCTACAAAATCAGAAAAAATGTTGTTTTAAAAATAGTTATACGTCCTACAGTTTTATACGACCGCAAAAATTTTGCGGTCGTATTATGGTATGGTGGCGGCGTCGACATCTGTGGACAGCATAACTTTGGTTCTTGTGAACGGATTGTTATCAAATTTTAGTATGATGTTTGTTGGCACAAGCTTAAGCCCGAGTTTTAATTTCGCGTTCCCTGCCCCCACCCGTTTTTGAAAAAGAGGCAAAAAAAGGGGTTACATGTAAATTAGGTATTTTTGTGTCTGTGGTACTAGTAGCATAACTTTGGTTCTATTAGACGGATTGTTTTCAAATTTTAGTATGATATTTCTTGGAACATTCTTGAGAAACATTTTTTCCTTTAGTTTTTTGCCCCACCCATTTCAGAATTAGGGGCCAAAAAAGGGTTAAATTGGGTGTTTTCACATATTTGACTGTAGAATCTTTTATTATTTATCGGATTTTGATGGGGTTTCTCTCAGTGTACTTTCTAGAAAATTTCCAATCTGGATTATGCCAACAGATTTCCCGTGGCATGTACCGTTCACGAGATAAATGGGGCTCAAAAGGGGCGAATTTCAAAAATTTCAATTTTTATTTGTAGTCCAATTTTGATGGAGTTTTTGCAATGGATTCCTTATGAAAAATGAACTAGTGATGCACCACAAGATTTTTGATAATTTGTTTCCTTTCCAAGCTATGAGGGGCCCAACAGGACCAAAATTGCAAAAATACAGATTACCTAAAATTTTTATTTTTCATCAGATTTCAATGGGATTTTTTTCTTTAGATTCCTCTCATTGTAAGTTTTCAATAGTATGTCAACAGATTTGGTGTGGCTCTTTCCGTTTCTGAGCTAAAAGGGGTCAAAGGGACCAAAATTGCAATTTTTAGAAATATGTGAAATCTTTTATTTTAGATCAGATTTTAATGGGATTTTTTTCTTTGGATTCCTCTCAATGCAAGCTTTCAGTAGTATGTCAACAGATTTAATGTATCTATTACCGCTTCCGGGCTATAAGGGGTTAAAGGGGCCAAAATTGCAATTATTACAAATATGTGAAATCTTTATTTTTTTATCAGATTTTGATGGGATTTTATTCCTTGCGTTCCCCTCATTGTAAGCTATTATAAGTATTCAATGGATTTGGCATAGCTCATATCATTTCTGAGCTACATTGTATAAGGGGTCAGAGGGGCCAAAATTGCAATTATAAGAAATATGCGAAATCTTATTTTTCATCAGATTTTGATGGGATTTTTTCTTTGGATTATTCTCATTGTAAGCTTTATTTTTACTATTTTGGGTCCAGCTTATTACTGTATCAAGTTTTTTTGTGTCCATCTAATTACTGTGTCAAGCTTTTTACTGTGTCCAAATTTGTTGTAAATTACACTTTTTCAAATTTCAGTGGTCGACATGGTGCAGTCGTATTGGTTGTATTTATAATACATGCAAAGAACAAAAGTGATGTTATTTTTTACAGACTTTCATGACCTTCAAATTGACAATTTTAAGTTAGTTGTTTCACGTTGAGAAGTACTATAGCACTAAATATGAATTTATAAATATATATCACATTATTTAAATTCATTATTCGCCCCGGTAAAATGTTTCCGTCAGTTAAAATTTAGTCGGTTAGATTTTTAAAATAATTGCGATTTATTAAACACAAAACACTGCAAATGAATGAAACAAATGCATGCAATAATTCTTGCAATTTAACAATTAATCGCACATTGGTGGTTCATTAGGGAGGGTTCCAGAGTTTGGAATCCCCCTTTTTTCTGGAAATATTTTAAATTTCGTGCAGAATTTATGTAAAAAAATAGACTGGAACCCCATCGAAACCCCCCATTTTCGAAGGCTGGATCCGCCGGTGGCGCATGACCTATTGCGAATATTCAATTGTGTTTGAATGCTATCATAGCTATTTACAACAATATTACAAATAAAGTTGCATTTTTGCAAAAATTGAAGACCGTTTTTAGCCAAAAGAGAAAGTTCATTGCAATTTCGGCAAAAAAACATACTTTGCTCTTGAAGCATTAATTCGATATAATTTTGACTTTAACAAAGTACACCTGCCTGTATCTATCCGAGAATCTGCCAAATTTACATTTTAAATGATGTTAAGAATACAAGGACCTTTGTCATTCCCCCCCCCGAATTTCTGGACTTGACGATTTCCAGATTAACGAAAATGTTGGGGAAAAATTGATAAGCCATTTTTGTGTCGCCTGCTGTAAGCAGAGTCGACACATAGGGATTACTATACGGCATCTTATGTCGTCGCCCTGCGTCGTCCCGACACTTTTTGAATCCACAACTCCTTCAAAACCACTTGTCGGATTCCTACCAAACTTTCAGGATATGTTGTTTAACTGGTGTAGTTGTGCACCTGATACTTAGAATTTTGATTTTGCAGATTTTAGAGGTTAACTAAACAGAGCCAAAATTGCTCATTTGTAAGTCTGTTGGTTTTGAATCTGCAACTCCTTCAAAACTGCTAGTCAGATTCTAACAGAACTTTCAGGATAAGTTGTTAACCGGGTGTAGTTGTGCACCTGATACTTAGAATTTGGATTTTACAGATTTTAGAGCCAAAATTGCTCATTTGTGAGTCTATCTGTTTTGAATCCGCAACTCCTTCAAAATTGCCAGTCCTATTCCAACAAAACTTTCCGGATAGATTGTTCACCTGATGTAGTTGTGCACCTTAAATATAGAATTTTGATTTTACAGATTTTAGAGGTTCACAGAGCCAAAATTGCTCATTTGATAATCTGATTTGTTAATCCCCAATTCCATCACAACTATAAGTCAGATTCCAA
>MJUU01010002.1:127812-161158 GCA_002080025.1 Modiolus philippinarum | reverse complement strand
AAGTTGGTGCTCATTTATCAGTGGCAGATTTTGGGGGAGGGGGCAGTCCCCTTAGGTTGGAACAAATTTTAAATTCCCAGGGTTTTTTTTCGGAAAATTTGGTTCTGGACCCCCTTTTTGAAAAATTATTGGTCGCCCCCTATCTTAGCAAAAGTCTAGATCTGCCACTATTTATGTATCTTTTAAATTATATGAGTGTCCTAGTCTGGCAAAATATGGCAAGTAGTTTAATACAGGCTGTAAATTAAAACACATTTAATAATCTTCTACATATGAATTATTTAACACTTAATTTATTTCATAAATTGTTTCCTGGAGTAGAGATTAGTTCTATGTAAATCAAAAATTGGTTGGGAGAGTACTGGATTCTGTTTGACACACATAATTTGAAAATACATTTTTGGATTGTTTTAAAGAAACATAGAGTCCAATCGTTCCATTAGTGCTATCAGCACTTTGATTAGCTCACCTCACAAAGTGAGGGGGGCTTATGTGATACCCCTAGCGTCCACGTCGGCATCCTCGTCCGGTTAGGAAGAATGGTTAAGGTCCATTCCTGCTTACTGACATGCCTCACATCAACCATATTTGTATGCCTGATGCATTTTGGGATGACAATAACAGTGCATGCTTCGGATGCTGTCTCTGACCTACATTTTACGCTTGAACGACTTGGTTAGGTAGAATGGTTAAAATCCATTCCCTCTTAATGACTTGGCCCACATCAACCATATTAGTATGTATGATGCATTTTGGGATGACAACAACAGTGCATGCTTCGGATGCTGTCACTGACCTACATTTTACACATGAGTGACTTGGTTAGGTAGAATGGTTAAAGTCCATTCCCGCTTACTGACATGGCCCACATCAACCATATTAGTATGTATGATGCATTTTGGGATGACAANAACAATGCATGCTTCGGATGCTGTCTGTGACCTACATTTTACACATGAGCTATTTGGTTAGGTAGAATGGTTAAAGTCTATTCCCGCTTCCTGACATGTCCCACATCAACCATATTGGTATGTATGATGCATTTTGGGATGTCAACAACAATGAATGCTTCGGATGCCATCTCTGACCTACATTTTATGCATGAGCGACTTGGTTAGGTAAAATGGTTAAAGTTCATTCTTGCTAACTGACATGTCCCTTAGCAACCATATTGGTATGTATGAGCAATTTGGGATGACAACAACAATGCATGCTTGGGATGCAGTTTGTAAACTTCAATTTATGCATATTTTTTTTTTATACAAAAGGATATGAAGGAAATGAACATGAGACCATAACAAATATGTTAACTCCAGCTGCAGTAATTTTAATGAGCTGTATGGCCATTTCGGAAATTAATTCCTCATCAGCAGCACTAGAACCCAAACAAAGGAAATCCATAATTTCAAAAAATGTTTAAAATGCATAAAACCCAACGAAATCCAAATAATCAGTAATATCAATTATAGCTAAGGACAAAATTACAATGGAGGGAGTTAATCCTTCAGTTTTGAATTTACATAAATTTAGATAATAGTTATTGAACAAAGTGTACACATGAGATATTATCTCATGTAAAAGTACACCATATCAAACAAAAATAAAGAGCATACATCTCTACCACGAGGAATTGTTTTACCAACTCCACACTGCAATAAAAGACAAACTCCTGTATTAGATATTTTATGAAAGGATATGGACTGAATGATTATAGTTCATTCCTGTTTACTGACATGTGCAACATGTGACAATTCTGCGCAACGAGGTGAGCTTAGCAGGCTGTGGCTGCTTTCTATGTTTGTAATGTCTAGTTTATCTATTTGTGTAATTATGACTCAGTTCTGAATACCTAATCACAAAGAGAAATGTAATAGATGTTTACTTTTGTCAGCTTGATTTCATGTGAACACTCGCAAAAAATGTTATTACCTTTGAAACATTTGTAAAATCGCTTGATATATCCAGGTCAACTTCTGATATATCTGGGACAACCTGATATGGCTTTTGCAGAAGTACTCTGCAGGATGATATAACCATAGGGAAGGATATATGTGGTGCAAGAAAAGACACACAAAAAATGATATTTTTTTATTCTACAGGGTATATTGGAAGCTTTAGAATTTGCTTTGGCCAATGGTTTTCAGCCGACAAGGTCATTTTATGTGGCATTTGGTCATGATGAAGAGGTAAGCCCAGGTAAACAATATCCACATGTAACTTTAGAAAAATTATTTAACATGAGAATTTACAAAGGACTTATTTATTTGTTTTCTCTATCTTTTTATCATAAATATACATGTTATACCAGGTCTCAAATCCAAAATCAGGAAATTGATGTCACTGTAATTGTCAATCAATGAAGTATATTCATCATTTTCCCTGAGCTTGATATTAAAAGAAGATGAAATGCAAACCTCTCAGCCTCATCTGCTAGCATTATGTCATTCTGAATTGTACAATCTGTTTAATACAACATCTATTATACAGTCGAACGTTAATGAATTGAACACCCAAGGGACTGATGAAAACAGTACAAGTTAGTGGGGTGTTGGAGCTATTGAGGTCTAACTATGTTTAAACTTGAACATAGGGACCAGAAAATGGGTTCGAGACATCCATGGTGTTTGAGTTATTGCAGTTTGAGCCATCGAAGTTCCACTATATATAAATACAACCCCTAAACGTAATCTTTTTGTGTCGCCTGCACCTAGTGCAGGATCGACACATAGGGATCACTATCCGTCGTCTTGCGTCCTTCTGTCTGTCCGCCTGGCTGTCTGTATGGCTAAAAAAAATTTAAGCATTATCCCATCTCCTCCTAAACCGCTTGGCACTTTTCAACCAAACTTGCAGGAATGCTTCAGTATATGTTGAAGATGTGCACATCTTAACGTGTAGTTGTGGGAAGCCTCATGCCTTCTTTTGTTGTCTTCTCAGTCGAACTGTTTCTCACACTTGGAACAGCTGTATTTTGTCTTTCATTTTGTTTTTTACAGATTTTACGCTATTTTTGTGTCGCCTGCTGTAAGCAGAGTCGACACATAGGGATTACTATCCGTCGTCTTACGTCGTTGTCGTCGTCCTGCGTCATACCGACAGTTTTTGAATCCACAACTCCTTCAAAACCTCTTGTCCAATTCCTACCAAGCTTTCAGGATATGTTGTTTAACTGGTGTAGTTGTGCACCTGATACTTAGAATTTTGATTTTGCAGATTTTAGAGGTTAACAGAACCAAAATTGCACATTTGTGAGTCTGTTGGTTTTGAATCCACAACTCCTTCAAAACTGCTAGTCAGATTCTAACAAAACTTTCAGGATAAGTTGTTCACCGGCTGTAGTTGTGCACCTGATACTTAGAATTTTGATTTTACAGATTTTAGAGGTTCACACAGCCAAAATTGCTCATTTGTGAGTCTGTCTGTTTTGAATCCGCAACTCCTTCAAAACTGCCAGTCCGATTCCAACAAAACTTTCAGGATAGATTGTTCACCTGATGTAGTTGTGCACCTTATATATAGAATTTTGATTTTACAGATTTTAGAGGTTCACAGAGCCAAAATTGCTCATTTAATAATCTGGTTTGTTAATCCCCAATCCATCACAACAATAAGTCAGATTCCAACCAAACTTGCAGGATATGTTGTTCTCCTGGTGTAGTTGTGCATCTGATACTTAAAATTTTTATCCCCGCACTTTCGAAGAAAGTTCGGGGATAATGTTATACCCTCCGTCTGTCCGTCCGTCCGTCCGTCCGTCCGTCACACTTTTCTTGTGACTCAAACTCCTCCTACATTTTTGGATTTAGGGATTTAATTTTGTTGTGGAATTGNTTGAAGAGTGATGCTGCTTCAGATGATAATTTGGTCACCCTGACCTACATTTTACGCTTCAGTGACTCAGGTTATGGTTTATTTTAAGGTTCATATCTGAGATACTACATCAATCACCTTTGGTCAGTGGATGCATCTTGGAGAGTGATGATATCGCTGCTTCAGATGATATTTTGGTCACTCTGACCTACATGTTATGCTGTCATGACTCAGGTTATGGTTTGCTGCAAGGTTCACATCCGAAAAACTACTTGAGGCACATCAATCAGCTAAGGTTAGTGGATGCGTCTTTGAGAGTGATGCTGATTCAGATGATGATCGAGTAACCCTAACCTACATTTTATGCTTCAATAACTCGGGTTATTGTCTGTGTTGAGGTTCATATCTAAGGTTCATGGCTGCTTTTAAGAATTAATATTTTGAAACTTTAACAGAATTTGGAAATTAAATTGCTTCAGGCGAGGGTATTAGCTGTCGTTTCCGACTGCTCCCATCTTGTTGTCATAGAATTTTGATAGATTAAGTTTGTGGACGCTAATTCTCCCACAACTTTCATTGGATTTCAACCAAAATTAGTAATATGGATCAGGTGAGCTATACAGGCTCTTGAAAGCCCCTAGTTTGCGTTTACACTGTGGAAAGTGTCAGACATGTGTTTTGTAATTGAATCATCGTGTGTGTATGCTGATTCCGGAAATTTCACAGGTGATTGAATGTATGGCAAGCCATATTTATATTTAATCAACGTAATTCAATTATCCTATAAATTTTATATATTGCTTAGGTATTAACGTGGAAGTACCCAAACTGCACAGTGTACCCATATTGCACCAATCTATATCATCAGACATTAAAAACCATGCAATTTGAAAATTTATGACATCTTCAAACAGTTGTATAAATCAAAAACGAAATTCGATAAGGACGGAATTAAGGTAAGGAAGCTGAGCTCGCTTTTTTGGCAGTGCCATTTTCATATTATTTTATAATACGTGTACTTCAAAGGGCCCTCATATGGACCTTCTGCAACTTTTATTGTTTATGGATTTCCAAATGTTTTGATTTGATCTGCATTGAAGATGATCATATTGTCAACATGAGCATAAGCAGAAACGTAATTCACAATAACTTTGGTATCTTTTTATTCATTACCACTGGGCCGATGTCACTGCTGGTAGACTATTACTCCCCTAGGGGTCACCAACACAGTAGCCAGTACTTCGGTGCTGACACGAAAACCGATTTTATTTGAAAACTTGCAACTTCCAAGAAAATTTTATGAAAAACCTAAGAATTATCTCCCTCCTAAAAAGTTCTGTTCTAAGCAGATTTTGGCTTTCCTTTTTAGATTCAATTGATATTTGTTTTCTTTCAGCTTTAACACATATTTCGGTGTATGGATTTCTAAATGTTTTTATTTCTCCGCACTGAAGAGACAGAAGTTGTCGAAATGCGCATATACAGAATCGGAATTAAAAGTTACTTCGGTATTTTGTTACCTGCTGCTGTTAGACTGTTAAATATAATTTAAAAATAACATTAAACACTTAAAATGAGAGAAAAATACAGTCTCATGCCACATATACCAAGGAACTGCACGAGAAAAAACGCAACAAATGAAAGAAAATAGACTAACGTTAACAACGATAGGAACTCTGGACAGTCCTCGAGGCTAATCACCAACCCAGTAGCCAGTACTTCGGTGCTTACCCGAAAACCTATTTTATTTGAAAACTTGCACTATCTAAATTCAAGAAAATTGTGTAAAAACCTAAAAAGTACCTCCTTCCTGCATAGCTCTGTCCTTACCTTATTTTGGATCTCCTTTTGGTTCCCATTTGCAATTTGTTCTCTATCAGCTTTTTCGTGTATTTCCAAATGTTTTGATTTGATCTGCACTTGAGAGACATTAGTTGTGGAAATGCGCATATGCAGAAACGCAAATCATAGTAACTTCGGAATTTTTCAATTTATTACCATTAGGTCGATGCCAATGCTGGTGGAATGTTAGTTCCCGAGGGCATCCACCAACCCAGTAGCAAGTACTTCGGTGCTGACCCGAAGACCGATTTTATTCGAAAACTTGCAATATCTAAATTTAAAAAACATAGTAAAACCTAAGAGTATCTCCCTCCTGCATAGATTATTTTAGCGTTCCTCCTAAGACCCAATTAGTAATTTGTTCTCTATCAGCTGTCACACATATTTCAGTGTATGGATATTTAATGTGCACCGACGAGACATCAGTTGACGATATGGGTCAACAGCCAAGAAATCTAATACTTCGGAGCTGGCCTGAAAATAGATTTTATTTGGAAACTTTCAATATCTAAATTAGAAAATTTTGTTAAAAACTAAACAAAATTAAGGAATATCTCTTTTATGCCAAGCTCTGCCCTTGGCTGAATTTGGCTTTCAATTTAGATCTTTTTGATTATGTGTTCCCTATTAGATTTCATGCATTTTTCGTTTTTTTGGATTTTCAGTATTTAGATTTTATCTGCACTGAACAGACATGTGTTGTCGAAATGGCAATACTGCAAACAGGGGAATTTTTCTGGTAGTTTTTTTTTGTGTTGAAGGATGAAGCGTGAAAATAACTCTGCCGCGATTTTTTTATGCAAGGGGATGATTTAGTATTTTGACCCGCATACCGCAAATTTAAGACTTCACGAAATGAATTTTGTATTAAAATCAGCGAAAAAAAAGACGGCGTGAGGATTGGCAAGTTTATTGTATGCGAAAAGTAAATTTACAGTAACTTCGGTACTTTGATATTTACAATATATTGTGCCTACACAGCTTCAATGATGAACAAGGTGATATCTTTTAGTCGTGTCTTCAACAGGTTAACATTTTCTGAATTTTGAGTATGATGTTGCAAAGTAAGGCCATATACAAGGCAACTAATAGAGCTGTATGTCTCTTTCAGGGATTTCATTTATGCTTTTAGTCTTGAACAGGTCCAAGTTTGACAACCCTGACTGAACATTTTATATCATATTTGTATCTGAGAATCCCTCGGAGAAGAAACTGAACAAATACGCCTTTAAAACAACAAACCAGTCTTACGATGCGTGGTATTTAACTTTATCTCAATTACCAAAACTTGTTATTTGCTGTTCATGCTACTTCTCGTGATATTTTCTATCATAAACAATGAAATATGGAGTAAATGCGCATGAGACAAATTCTCTTCAAATACATGGAAAATGCAAACAATGGAATAACGCTTTTATTGTTGTTTTTCATCTTGAAGTCACAATGCAAGCGAGGTTTTTAATATGCAAATCATTTATTTGAGCAATTAGTTATTGCATAAATGAAACACATCTTATTTGCATGTAAAAAACCTCGCATGCATATTCCACACATGTTTTAAATGATCATTTCTTTACTTGAAGATAGTCTTAAGTAAGTTATCTTGCAAACGTAAAATTTCATGCGTGAAAGGAGAAAATCTTTGAAAGTGTTTCCCTGTGTGCACTTGCCGGATACATTTTTAAAAGGACCATCCGGGGATATGTGTACCCAAGTTTTTGTCAAAAGGAATACAAAGAAACAAACCGCAATAAAATGAAAATTTACATATTTTGGAAAATTAAAATTTCGACCCCCTTTGACCCTTATAGCTCAGAAACCGTAAGAGCTACTTTAAATCCGTTGCCATTCACTTGCGAGTTACACCCAGACGCATCCAAAGAAAATAAAATCATCTAAATCCGATGAAAAATAAAGATTCAAAGTAATCTGTACATTTTCAATTTTGGCTTCGTTTGGCTCCGATTGGTCAGAAAGGATAATTCTAATTTTTCAAAAGAAACCCTTTGCAAAATAACTGCATGAAAATTAGACTACAAATTTGAAAAAATAGGGGATTAGCCCCTTTTTGGGCCCGTTTAACTCATGAACGGTTCATGTGATTTGAAATCCGTTGATATACTGCGGAATGAAAATTTCCGCAGGAACACATGTAAGAGAAAATCCATCAAAATCTGATAAAATATGGATTATCCACAGCTAAAAATATGAAAACACCCAATTTGTCCATTTTTTGCACTTTTATGAAATGAGTGCACAATAACCAAAACCAAAAAAACATTATGGTAAAATTTCGTAAGGACTGATCGATTGGAACTAAAGTTCTTGACCCAAAAACAAGTGTCTACAGACAACGACGACGACACCGGCGACAACACGACAACGACGGCAGCACTATACCAGGTTTATTCCTCGAGTGCCAACATTCTTTGATCTACCGATAATTTGCCTGTGATGGCATTCAAGGAACGGTGTAAAATAGTTGTCCAAACAAATTTGCATGCTTAAAAAAACAATTTCTCTAATTAGGTCTTGTGAATTGGACTGGCTTCACATCAGAAAATAAATAAAATTATATCATTTCATTAATATTTTTTCAGACTATAGATTAGTTTTAATGTGTGTATTTTGGGGGGGTTCAAAACTTTAAAATAAAAAACGCTCTTTCAAAATCTATTTGCCATATTTATGCGTGTTCTTCATCAACTTCACTGTAAAAATATTCAGCACATACGTTCTATCAAAATTTCATAGCACATAAGTAACCAATCCATATGTAGAAGGAAGAAGTTTTTGTGTGCTAACTTTTCAGACGGTTTGTATGTTTAGTTGTGCATTAGACATTGTAAGAAAAATGAATCCTGTTAACTACTACTATTTGGGGTTAATTGGCAACCAGGCGGTGTCTCCCACCTATTCCCACTTTTTATAAATTACTATTCCTCCTATTCCCACATACAGGGCCAATAAGATTCTTCACGCCAGTATATCTTATTTGTATCATAATAATATAGTTACGCAGATGTCAACAGTTATTTTGTATTTGTATACGCAATTAAAAATGGTCTGATCGTTGATAAATACAGTAAAGATTGGTCATTTTTGACGTTTTTAGTTGAACAAATATTGTTTGTGTTTTAACATTCGCCTATATATTATATCCTAGTTTTGGGAGAGATAACACGGGTAATTGTGCAAAACAGTGGTTCTTAAATAATTCGGTAAATTTAGTCATGATACTCGTTTTGGAATCCACTGGTATCACTGTGGATAACATTGACCCAAACTATTGAACATAGACTGGCATTTGGGAAAGCCTCCGTGCAAAAAGCCTGAATAAATGAGCTAAATTGGATGTTGATACTGTAAATAATCAAAAAGGAACTTTGCTTATGTGTACAGATTAGCAATATAATTTAACTAAGTAGCGGGACTCTGTTCAGTCTTAGTATGCATGGTCCCATTCCGCTCCTACAGTCCAACAACGTCCGGTTCCCTTATGTTTGACTCAGTCAAGTGTTTAATGTTAACTATGTTATAGGGGCTGAATCAGACTGACAAAGATATGGGAATTTGTTAAGTCAATATTTGACCCAGTCTGCCCACACTGTCCAGTTCGCAAAGATTAATCTCAGTTCAAATACAAGAAAAACAGTATTTTGTTGAATTATATTGAATTTTTTTTAATATGTATATTTTCAAATTTTTGAAAATAATAACTTTGTCATGTTCATGTATGTATTTTTTTTTCATTTTCATAATTGAAATAACACGGCTACCTATCTCCAAAATCATAACATGTCGGTTTTGCAATATAGATGTTTTGGGGAATTTCCGGTTACGATTCTGACGATACTAACACACCGCTTCAACAGGTAACCCGATCTATTATTTTCATAATTACTTAAATCACATGATGTTTTCAAGAAATCGGAGAATGTGAGTGAGTGTGTAATTGATCAAGGTATACCATAGTACCACAATTGTCATAATATGCCAAAGAAGAATGACGAAAATTGATTTTTCTCGACTCTGAAGGAGGTAAAATTTAACACAAACACCCAACTTCGTTACTGTCAAGGCCCCATATGGTTGAAAGAGCCAATAAAAAGTTTTGAAAACGTTTTGGGAAGGATGTTTAATGATTTATAGAATGAATTTGCTGCATAAATGTATGTATTGTGTGTGATTTTTATCTAAATTCTGTCAATGTTGTAGAAGCTTATGCTTCCGGGGACACGTTATGATTCGGCGGATTGGTTATGATACCGAGTACTGATAAGGTACATAAAGTATACAGAGAATTTGAAATGTGTTTGCTACTTTTGGATATATCATTAAATTAGAGCTTGGTTTTGATTACATTTGATATTTACTGCAATCTTTCGTTTTAGTATTGATGCCAATGCTTCATAGTGGTTTTAAAATTTTACTGAAACATGTAAATATAGATATCTTTTGCAAGTTGTTGGCCAATTGTTTGTAGTAAATCCATAGTAATGAATGATGTTATAGGTAGTATCTTAATTATTTTACAGGGATCACTTTTTTTGATTCAAAGGACAGATGCAGAGTGTCATATATACACTAGGAAAGGCAACCAATAGGACAGCAATATGGATACGAACCTTTGCCTTCTCAAAGACTCGGAAGTTTTGATAAATTAGAAATACTTTTAAAATAATAAAACGTCTTTGCTTCTTCAGCCAATTTCAATGTCATAGACGACGTCCTTTCATTAAACTAACTCTTAGGATTACTATCATTTTCCCAGGAAACAGGAAAATAAAAAGTCATCAATGTCCTGAAATTTTTTTTACCATGTTTTGAAAACTATAGACGCTTCAAATATGATGATTAATACTTTCCAAAAATCATAATATATCTACGTCTCCAGCACATGGGAAGGTTTTTCAATAGGGCAAAATTACCATCTGGAGTGAACAAAATTAGAAGAATATGGAATATTATAAATGTAAATGAGACAAAATCACAATAAAAACAGAGATAAAGCATCAACAGGGCGACACTTTCATTGCTTGTTTTTTAAATTAACCTGAAGCCAGCATGAAATTACAATATGACATGAGCGAGTTTGCAAAGCAAAATTTCCATGTGCATTTCAAGTACAAACGATCACTCTAAAAAAATCACTAGAATTTGTTTTCCGATTTTCACTTTTCATACTGCTAAAAACTGCTTCATCAACAGCTTCTCTGAGTAAGTTGGAAATAATTTTATGTTCATTTCATTTAAATGCAGATTGACTTTTTTATCGTCACAATTTATTTTAGAATATGTAGCAAATACTGAAGTTGAAAATTTGTAGACATGTTTAAATCGTTGCAAAATGGAAACTATGGAACATAAAATTATTTACATCATATCCTCTTGAATTTATATGGCTATACTTGCGGAATAACATGGGCTCAACATTTTCTGAACGTTTGGCTACGGGTTTCAACTCAAGGGCTCCAGGTTCAAACACTACGGCCTTGGGCTCCAAAACTAGGATTTCTGCATATGCGCATTTCGACAACTTTTGTCTCTTATACTAAAAGATGTCCAAATGGAGATAAGTCGGACATTTACATATATACATTTATTCCATATGGCTCTTATTTTGTTCACTTCAGATGGTAATTTTGCCCTACTGAGAAAAAAAACAATCCCATATGCTGGAGACGTGGATATATTATGATTGTTGTAAAGTAGTAATCATTACATTTGAAGCGTCCATAGTTTTCAATACGAGGTTAAAGTTTTTTTCAGGACATTGATGGTTCTTTATTTTCCTGTTTCTTGGAAAAATGATGGTTATCCTAAAAGTTAGTTTAATGAAAGGACGTCGTCTATGACATTGAAATTAGCTGAAGAAGCAAAGAAGTTTTATAATTTTAAAGTATTTTTTATAAATCAAAATTTAGTCCGAGTCTTTGAGAAGGCAGAAACCTTGCCTCCATAGGGCAAAGGACATTTTAGCGAAATTGATTTTGATAGTGAGGGACATTTTAGCGAATTAAAATTAAAGTTAAATGTAAAATATTGATGGACAATTTAGCGAATCACAATTCAATGCAATACTGAAATTAATATAGATTTGTGCTCTTAATTACATAAAAATGTGAACTTTATATTTAAAAATAAATGTATCATACTAAGGCTGGAAAGACTTTTGCAGACGATCTCTAAACATGCTATTGGAATTCACAACGAGCTGGTTTCAAAAGTACCCTTATGAAGAAAGCGCGAGGGAACAATTATAGAGCTCTTGTTTTCAAGTACGAGATAAAATCCGAGTAATAACGCCGTGCTGTCTAACATTTTGTCGTGCTGATATTGTGATTTCGATTTACTGTATATTTTCAATTTTATTAATCTGTTGAACCAGTGATTCATTTTAAAATGGTCATTTTTAAATAAACGTATTAAAAATGATCTGGATCAAAATTTTTCTTCCACCTCCCCAGCAGGGAGCAACATGCAAAGACAGGAAATCGGAGAATGGGCGAGGCATTGACAATATATCTGTAGCTAAAATGTCCATCTATTTTTTCCAATTTCGCTAAAGTGTGTTTTAAATGTTTCGCTAAAATGTATACATTTTTGTCGCTAAAACGTCCTTGTTTTTTCGCTAAAATGTCCACCCATTTCGCTAAAATGTCCATCGACGCCTCCATATTGCTGTCTAATTTGTTGTGGTTTTGACACTCTGCATCTGTCCTTTGAGTTCAAAAAGTAATCCCTGTAAAATAATCAAGATACTAATACAGATTTACTACCATCAATAGGCCAATAACAAAAATTTTAAATATATCTATTATTTAAGTAAAATTTTAAAACCACTATGAAGCACTGGTGTCAATGCTGGAATGAAGGATTGCAGTAAATATCAAATGTCATCAAAGCCAAGCTCTAATTCAATGATATATCCAAAAGTGGCAACACATTTCACATTCGCTGTATACTTTCAACACCTTAACAATACTCCGTATCATAACCAATCCACCGAATCATAACCATGTGATCATAACGTGTCCCCGGAAGCATAAGCTTCTACAACATTGACAGAATTAAGATAAAAATCACACACAATACATACATTTATGCAGCAAATTCATTCTGTAAATCATTAAACATCCTTCCCAAAACGTTTTTTAAATTTTCTATGGGCTCTTTCAACCATATGGGGCCTTGACAGTCACGAAGTCGGGTGTTTGTGTCAAATTTTACCCCCTTCAGTGTCGAGAAAAATCAATTTTTGTCATTCTTCTTTGGCATATTATGACAATTGTGGTACTGTGGTATACCTTGATCATTTACGCACTCACTCACATTCTCTGAAGCGGTGTGTTAGTATCCTCAGAATCGTAACCGGAAATTCCCCAAAACATCTATATTGCATAACCGACATGTTATGATTTTGGAGATAAGTAGCCGTGAATAAAATATTTCATTTATTTGACATTTTTCAAGTCAATAAATCCTTAAAATCTTGTAAGTTTCAGTAAATGTTCACCTATGTTTACCCATTAATCAAAGTTTCAATTATTGTTTTAATTCTTATAAAAACACCATATATTGTAAACATCTATTGAAATTATTTTGGAATATGTAAAATATAAAATGTTGGCATTCGAGGAAGACACCCTTTACCATTATACGACCTCATCAAACAGCACGTGAATTTAATGTTTTCACATATCTTAATCGTTGGATTAGGGTTGTAAACTTTATTTCTGATAAAATTGCACAGTCTGAATTTTTCGTTGGATTTTAGCAAGCCTTTAATGTTTTGAAAAAAAAACAAGAGTCATTAAGAGGGTCAAATCGAAAGATTTTAATTTCTAACTATTGTCGCATTGCTTAAAAAGAAAAAATAAACATATTAACAATTAGCAAGAGGAGTCAAACAAAAATGATTTATCTCTTTCCTCAGAATTTGATGCATATTTATGCAGGACATTTTTGATATGGTGTTAATGGAGTATGCCAACATCTGAGAGGTAACATATCAACTATATCCACAGTCATTTTGTGTCACCACTTTTTATAAATAATTTATTTTGCTGCGGTCGTAACTATCATGCTGCGTTTTGCGTAGCTCTTTATTGCTATCTGAAAGGTTTTTTTACAAGCTATTTGCGTAAAACAGCAATTTATAACCATGTTATATTTTAAGAAACGACAGGCACGTTGTTTTAATCCTCAGACACCTATGACACTATTTTGGATGCAAATTCAATGTGAATGATTCAGACCAAATTTGGTCTAAATTGTCTTAGTAGTTTCAGAGGAAAGGTTTTTTTTAAAACTTTGCCGACGAACGGATGACAGATGGACGGAGGACGGTCTGACACCGAAGGATGCCATTTGATGACAATGGGTTTTTCAAAATGGTAGTGCCGGTAGATTTTAACATGCTGATCATTTTAGTCAGAGCGTTGATATCTGTAAGGATGTTTTTGTTTTTAAATTACGGGACTTTCGAGATAGGAACTCTCGTGTAATTAAAGACGGAAACGATCTCCTCAAATACCAGTAAGAAGGATAACTGGATTCCTGTTCTATTGAAATAAATATATATACCACCTAAAAACAAACTACTTATGAAATTGAAGTGTACTTATAATTTGTCCTACATGACAATTCTTTAATTAAATTTTAATTGACGAAAAACAATTTACCTGAAGCGTTACAAATAGATTAAATAGAAATCACCGTTAGCTCAACAGTGTTCATTAGTTATAGTGATTCCCTCTCAAGGTATTGATGAACTGATATTTTCCGTATAATACACAAAAAATCTTCCGGAGTGAACACGTCTCAAAAGTCCCATATTACCCCTCCTCTCTATTTTCATAACAGCAGCTACGAAGTTTGATAATCTTTTGACTAAGATAAATTTGAAACTGTATACCCTGGTGATGATTTAATTAGGGTTACATTTAGCCTATAGCAGTTTCAGAGGATGGACGGAAAATGAGGGGCCAGGTCAACGGAAAAAAGTAAGATTACTTTGCTTTATCTCACAATTGTAAACTCTTATGAGTCATACAGAAAAAAACATTAAAGTTTGTAAATAAAAGCAGACCGTTAGACCTAAACAATCATGCATGATTATTTTGGTTTTATATGATATGTAACCATTTTAGTACAATTTACTTGTAATAATTGGTTTCTGAATTGTTTTTGTATATTACATTGAGATTCACAATAGAAACTTATCCATCGGTTCCATATAATTATGTACAATTATTTAGTGCGCTGATTTGTCTTTAACACAATAATCTACTCTTGGAATTTAATTCCCGGAATTATGTTTCCAGCATCTCTGTAGCACTGACATTTACTATTATAATGCTAATATGTGTCTCTTTGAATACTTTATATACAACAAAATGAAATAAAAATTGCACATATCAAAATAATTGCTGTTATGAGCATAACAATCTAGTATAGAAAAAATAAGGGAAACGGGGAATGTGTCAAAGAGACAACGACCCAAATGGGAGTAAAAACAACTCAAAGCCACCATAAGCTCTTCAATGAACGGTGAGAAAACACCACACCCAACCGCAGGTCGGAGTCGGCCCCTGAACAAAGAGCAATCAGGTCCAGCGAAATAAACATAATCCTAGACTCCTTTAGACATAAAGTAAACTAACTAGAAAACGGACAAGACACACAAAGGCTTAATAAATTCCTGACTTAGGACAGGCGCAAACCTGCTGCGGCGGGGTTAAACTAGTTTTATTGGATCCAAACCTTCCCCCTACAGCCAATGTGATAAATCAAAAAACAATCGTAACAACAGTAAAATTCAGTTGGCAACAGGACTGAGTCAATTGTGAAAAATGAAACTGAAAGAACTAAATATACGGACAAAAGTTAACTGACATGCCAGCTCCAGACCCATCACCAACTGACAAAGTAAGCTATGTACCCGCAGTATACAGCTTCCACCAAGATCCCTTCCTGTGAGGAGTTTAGCATAATGATTTCATGTATATACCGGAATACATAACCCGTGTCCATGCAATACATACTTTAGAAATTTAGAATGTGTTTAGTTAAATTGCAAAGACCATATTAAAAAATCAATGTTAATACCAAAGAAGGCCATACGTAATGACTTGACGACAATACCGTAATTATAACCCTTATGAATTAGACGATTTAAAGGTTTTATAAGTTTGTTAGGCGAGTTTAAGTATTTTTTACTCTTCTGTAAAACATTACCGTAAAATAAGGGATGTGAAATACCAGCCTTGATTAGATGTTTACATATGAACTTAGTCTTTATATCGATGATAAAATTTAGTAAAGGTTTTAACTAGTTTGTGATAACGAAAACCCTGACAGTTATGAAAAAAATCGCGAAGGATATTATTATCGAACAAGTTGAGATATGTTAACACCATATGATAGCGCTAATGCATGCATCAGTGGCGTATCCACGACTCAATTAAGTTGGAAGCAAAAGGCTTTTGTGAGCATTTCCTGTACGGGCATAGTCGTTTTCGGGGATCTGGATTTTTTTAAGATCTGTTACCCAAATAATATCAAATGATATGTCAAAGTTAACGACAAAAATAAAAAATGGATTTAGTTTGCTTTCCATACGACCTAACCCGAATATGTAATATGTAACCTATTTATATATAGGTAAAATTAAATAAACGAATTTGCTTAATTTATGTAGTTTAATTCCTTAGCCTAATCTCGAGAGCCTGATATGTTTTAATATTCAAAAAATATGTGATAGAATAATTGAATGGAATGAATAAATAAATAGGGTAATATAGTCAAATAGTAAATAGTATTGCGTCTATTTTTAGCACCAATCGTATTGTCTATGTTGACCCTCATTTCAACCATGAATTTAAAAGCAAATTGTTAAAGGTTATACTGAGACTGACAAATGGCGTCCCCTGCAGAAAAATGCTGTGTAGAATACACACATCTGGGAAGATCAGGTTTGAAAGTTTCCAACATTTGCCTGGGAACGATGACTTTTGGAAAAATGGAAGAAGCACCGATAGCAGTAAGTACTGCTGTACTCAAATATTTTAAATTAATAGTGTATGTATATTTAACCATATCAAACACAAATACAAAGAGTAATCTAGTAAGGTTATGTTGACAAAGTATGATTAAGTCTGTCAACTTTGATAATTTCAAGTGTATTGTTCAAAGGGAGGTAACTACCATGTTGTTAGTTGTTATAAGCAACATAAGGTATAGTACAAAATGAAAAATGAAATTCGATTTATATCAACATACTAGTAATTCAAATAAACCTTTAATAGACACGATTGGAGTGTCATGTTGCAGTTCGTTTCCATACAAGAGCAAAGTTAACACTATATTAGACATTGCCCATAGTGGCATTGCCTCTCTTTTTCATATTAAAGCATTGATGTTTTCCGCTTTTTCTGTAGCAAAATTAATATCTCAGGTTTTTTATTTGTTTGCTTGTAGAACACAAATGAATATCAACAAATTAATTTGTATAAAATTAAATATTAACAAGGTGTACTAATATGTCATTCATTTCAAAATGTGATGCTAATAAAGGTTAAAATGGCAGTTGTCTCGAGGACAAATATACCGTTCCCAATATATAAACACTTAACCGCTGGGCTAAGGGGATTTCTCTTTAGATCTTGCAGAATAGAATGAATGAATGAATGAATGAATGGAGTTTTTGTATAAAACATTTTTTTTTTTCATTTCCAATGAAGTTGACAGTAATAGCATTGCCACTTTTTGTCTATTGCAGCTATTTACATGCCCAACACAGTCCGATGAACAGAAAGCACACACCATATTAGATCGTTATGTATCACTTGGAGGAAACTTCTTAGATACAGCAAACATCTATTGTTTAGGACAGTCGGAAATGATCATTGGTTCTTGGTTAAAAAAGTAAGCATAGAACATTTCATGCAACATGGAGCAGTTATTTTCTAATCCTTTAATTCATAAAGTTTGAGTTGCATTGCCTATGAGTAAATTCACATTTGTGCTCTTCCTGGCAGAAGTTAATAGTTCCATAGTTAATATGATATTGGCTTTTCCCCAAGAAACTCAAAGTGTAAACGTATGTTCACATCCCAACATCCACCAATGTATCGCTGACAGAAGGTATATATATATACTGTTTTGAAAACTAGAAAGGGCCTAAAATTTGATATAGAACAAATTAACACACAGTAACCTAAGCTAGCAACTAAAAAGTACATCTTAATTGTTGAAATGATAACAGCGATTAAGATCAAACTTTGTATACGATAAGAATAGTAATTATTATACCTCAGTATATGAACATTTCGAAAATAAAATTACTATTTTTCATCTTTTTCCAATTTTGTAACTATTTACCGGTCATTAGATTCTTAGACTATTGACTGGCAGTGTGAATATTTTCCCGAACTTTTCTCTTGCTTTCCTATTGAATAAAAAGTCTGATGATAATTCAGAATGCTCTGACACTAGGCATGCAAATTACAGTGAACACTATTCACTTTGCAGCAGAACAATTTTGTTGATGAGAAAAGATGTAATTGTTTATGTTTTAATAAGAATACAAAATTTAGAAGAAAGAAAAATACTAGAAATGAGCGAAATATTATTCAATCTAAAATCATTGTTTCCAAGTGACAACTCTAGACTAGTTGTGCAATTACAGTGAACACTGTTCATTTTGCAGCAGATTAAATTTTGATGAAGAAAATAGATGTAATTATTTATGTTTTAATAAGAATACTAAATTTAAAAAAAAACAAATGCTAGAGATGATTCAAAAGTTGTAAATCTTTTGTTTTCGGTATAATGAAACACTTATAGACCGTTTATTCGGGAATAGCAAGTTTGTTGTCCCCTAAACCCTAACTATTGACCTCGGCTACGCCTCGATCAATAGTCAGGGGACAACAAACTTGCTATTCCCTCATTACCAGTCAATAAGTATAAACTATTCACTTTGCAGGAGAATAAATTATGTTGATGAAAATGGATGTAACTGTTTATGTTTTAACAAGAATACAAAATTTAGAAAGCAAATATTAGAAATGTGAAAAATATTATTTAATGATGATTTATCAGTTGTAAATCTTGTGTTTTCGGTATAATAATACACTTATAGACTGTTTATTTGGGAAAAGCAAGTTTGTTGTCCCCTTGACCCTAACTATTGACCTCGGCTACGCCTCGGTCAATAGTCTGGGTCTCGGGGACAACAAACTTGCTATTCCCTCATAACCAGTCAATAAGTATTAATCATTTACTCCATCAATGAGTGAAACGGTTTGTCTTGTTTTTACTATGGATGAAAGGATGAGGATATACGAAACGTGAGCGATCGAACCTTTCAGTTATATCATGGCCAGACCAAATATGGAATCGAGTTACACTGACTTACACTTACATTTGTGTAAAATTAATGCTAGGTTTACACTGCCGATCAAAACAACTCAACCGAACTCGATCTTTGAATATTCATGAATATTCATCGATCGGGACACCTATCTTGAATGCTCGTGTTTAGTCTACTAACGAAATCGGGCGATCTTACTAACTCTGTTGAACTCGAGCTGTTTCCCGATTATTTTTGACACGTCAAAAAATATCGTGGAGAGGTCGTCTGCATTATATGTCGAGAACAGGTCGGGAATCAATCGGGGTCTGATCGAGGTAGTCGTGAAGAGGTCGAAAAGGGATCGGTCTTGATCGAGTCGATCATGCCGATTTCTTCCCGACTTTAGCTCATTCGCTTCTCGATTTATGCCGAGTCGCTTCCAGACCAACTCGATTAGTACTCGATCACTACTCGACTAACACGATTCATTCTTTTTTTTTCTATATAAGATCTTCTCGACCATAACCCGATTTTTCCCGACCTGTATACGACTTTTTCTCGACCACTCAAGACCTTTACTCGATTTAGCACGACAGCATGTAATCTTTTCACAATATCACAACATGAGGCTTTCAGGAGCCTCAGTATCTCACCAGGGCCTTACTTCAGTTTTCAAAGGAGCCACCCAATGGACTCCAATGACTATTGTGATCAAGTTTGGTTGATCTTCTTAGATATGATGAGAATCTGCCAGATACTATCTCAAGTGGGAACCAGACAAGGACTACTGTCTTCAATTTTGGCCAATTGGTAAAGTAGTTTCAGAGTAGAATATCTTGGAATGCCTAAGTAAGATCGAATATTAAATTATGTCCCCCGCTGGATTGCATGCAGACAAGATAGATGCTATTTTGAAATTGGAACATCCAAGGACTATTTTGACCAATTTTGGCTGCAATTGGTCATGTGAAAATCCTTCTGGTGCAAGGGACAATCGTAACAAGTTTGGTCTAATTGGCTTGGGGTTTCAGAGATAACGTTTGAATGAGTTTTCCAATAGGTCCAATTAAAAAATGTATTCCAAGTTGGCGGTTATATTTGATTAAAAGCGGACATGGCGGTTATTTTAACATTGTACCAATCAAGGTCTATCATGACTCGGCGGTTTCTGGATAGAATATATTTGAATGCAAAGTTTATGGACAACGGACACAAAATAATGGAAAAAGCTCAACCTGGCTATATCAGAATTGTAGAAAAGAATATCAAATTGTGGATGCTACTAGTAGACATTTTTACTATCCATCGTCGAAACCGAAACCGAATCCGAAACCGGGACCGAAACCGAAACCAGCATATACAGAACGAATTGTGCTTTGCAATGTTAAATCATTGTTTAACTGTTTGATTAGTTTAGCTTTCTTTTTGAAATCTCTATATTGGTCTTTTAATCTTTAATTAACGCAATGTAGTAGAAGTAATATGGAATTCTATAAAAGAATGCAAAATTGATTTTTTACTTATTTATTTTTTTTTTTGTTACACAATTTCTTTTGTTTTTCATTTTTCATTCTTTATAACATTTAACGTTTTTATGGACCGCAAAAGTTCTGACGCTGATGGCGTCGTTGTCTCAGTCGGCGTCTGTGAACAGCATAACTTTGGTTCTAGTTAACGGATCATTCCCCGTTTCCCTTCTTTTTCCATTATAACATTTTAGTATGACGTTTCTTTGCACGTACGTAAAAAAATGAGAACCGATTCGTCAGTCAAAAACGAACAATCCAGGGACAATGGCAACTTTAGAAAAACAAAGAAACAAAGACATAACCTGAGCACGGCACAGAAAAGAAAAATGAAGACACACACATATACAAAAAAGAAAAACACGTATTTAATCCATGGGTGAGATCAGGTAAGCTGGGGTTCTAATTGTGGGTTGCTTGCCCCGCCAATTTCAGACAAAAGGGTCAAAAATCGATTAAATATGATGTTTTTGCGTCTTTTGACACTGTTTCTAGGCATACGCGTTATCTTTTTTTATTACTGCTCGGATCATGACCCAAACAATTTCAGAAAAAGGCCAAAGGTGTTAAACTGGGTGTTTGATTGTAGAATCTTTATTTTGTATCGTATTCCTTTTGCATTCCTAAGGATATTTCCTATCTGTAGTATTTTAAAATGTCGAATGCGATAATTGTATGGTACGCGGATTACCTAATAGTTCGCTTGAAAACTAGGGTTTCCATGAATTTCAGGTATTTCGCACGAAATCTGGAGTTTCCCATTTGAATACATAGTATTTTCAGAAATACATGGTATTTGGCACTAAATCTGCATTTTCCGATCGCAATCAAACGGAAACTAGGGTTTTCGTTCGAAAACTGCAGTATTCGATTGGCATTAGAATTGAGTTTAAATCGAAAATGCTAATTATAGTTTTAGCCAATGAGACATGAGATCGGAAATCGCAATTAGGTGTATAAATTTCATCCAATCAGAAACGGAAACCGATATTCAGAATTTAATTGATCAATTAAATCGTTATCCTGTTAAACGCTTATAATTCTCTTTTTATTCAACCATCTTAAATTGTGTTGGTTATATATTGCATGTGATGAGCTGATTCGTCTGGACTGTCTAAGTTCACTTTATCAGTTGAAAATTTACATTTAAAATTTAATTTAATGTAACAAACAACTAGAAATGTTTCTTCACGATGTTCAGTCTGCGGTTTAATTCAAACTTTATACATTTGGACTGTCTTAGTTCACTTTAACAGTTATAAATTTCGCCGTTTTAGATAAACATTTGAATTTAATTTAATTTTAATAAACCACTGGAAATGTTCCTTCACAATTAGATTTTTAATCTGCGGTATAATTCAAACTTTATTTAGTTTTTTGAAAAAATTTTTTCATCATATTTTTACCTTTTGAAAGAGTTCTATATGTTGCCATATACAAATTTGATGAATTTAAGAATAAATAAGGTATGATTAACAAAATGTTAAGTCTTTGCTTTAGACTCAATCCTTAAAAATGACCAAAAACAGTTCAGATTTTTTTATGTTGCGATAACAAATGTCATGAATTTTATCATAAATAAGATGTAAAAGGAGAATTATAATCCTTAGAAATGGCCAAAAAATTCAGTTTATCTTTAATTTTATTTCGTCATATCCTTTTGAATTAGTTCTATGCTATATGGAAACGGGACAGAGAGAGGGAAGGTTTGGATACCCATAAACCGATAAAACGCTACCACAGGCTTTTGATAATGCCGGTTCTAGGCTTGAATGTCCTGAGTTCCTATCGTTGTTTCTGTTTGTAGTTTGTCTTACTTGTTTTTTTCCTTTGTAGTCACTGGTAGATTGTAGTATGTAATTGTAGTTTTCAACCACTGTAGATGTTTCCTGTAATCCCTGTTTATTTCATTTTATCTTGCAATATAGACATTTTCTTAAATTTTAGCATGAATCAGACATGAAAGGTAAGATTTTAAATCTATATTTTAAGAACGGTAAGAATTTAAGTGTGTGATTTCCCGAATTTAAGCATAAAGTATAAAAAAAGATTTAAAAACAAAAAGAAAACGTACTTTTTGAGCCAATCAGACACTGATTATACACACAATAAAGAGAAACTAAACGCAATGCATTCTGTATAATTTGTTTTCGGTTTCGTTCTCGGTTTCGGATTCGGTTTCGGTTTCGACAATGAATGGTAAAAATGTCTAGTAGAATTAAAGGATGACGTGCAGAGGGACTAGCTATGCCGACAGAATTTGAAATTGAATCCAAGATGTACCCAATATACACATTCCAGTAACAGATTCACTTAACACGTGAATTCAAAAATAAAATATTGTTTCTTCCAAGCAGGTTGGTACTCTTGTCACAAGATTTGATTCAAGCTAAATGATATGAGAAAAATGCGATTTTGAACATTTGTAACATGTTCTAGAAGATAAAAAAAATCTCTTACATTTGCACCGGACAAATGACGTACCCAACGGACAGCCGCTCGCCATTTTCACTTTCTAAAACCCGGATTTTTTTATACAAAATACAGGTTTAAAGCTATACACGGAAACTACTGTAAATCCAGTTACGACCCATATCATGTGATGATATGTCTTCTGTTTTATATATCAGATTAGTCCTACATGTAATGTCAGGAAAATCACACAGTCGCATTCTGACGCATGATGAGGATGACCTGCTAGTATGTGAAAGCGAACATCCATTCCTCTATAATGATGACTTTGAAGCATTTGCTATTATCTTACCAAAAATACGTGCCTCCTATGTCAGACCCGCCTTCTCTGCTTCTCTATATCTATCACATTTATCATCTTTTCCTAGAAGCATCAGCCACATGGGCCACAAATTTTGCTGCTCTACCACCATGCTGAACTGTTCCCTGAATTTTCACGTTTTATATCCCCATATATACAAACGTACTAAAAGGACAAAACTCGAGCAACTCGACCATTTCACGATCTTCTCCCGACCAGGTCTAGTTAATCAAACACAAATCGGGCTATGATCTGGCGAAGTCTGGTTGGTCGAATGAGAGTTCAGCACAAGTCGTACGTGAATCGTAAAGGGATCGAGAATGGTCGAGTATTAGTCGTATTAAATCGGGTAAAAGTCGAGTGGACATCGTGAGCTAGCTCGATCAATGAATTTCATGACGTTGATGGGGATAAAACAGCATGGTCGAGTTGATCGTGTTGGTCTGATCGGCGGTGTAAACCTAGCATAAAGAAAAAACAAATGTTTTATGTTTGCTACAGAATGAAGAAATAAGTTATCTTTTCGTTTGTATGTACTCCAAATGTAGTATTTTCTCCTGATCTGGTAAAATTATACCACATTTCAGTGAAAACAACAATATGGACGTATGCTGCAAATGAAAATGCCCTTACGGAAATGCCAATTAAAGGGCCATTACTTAAAATTTCATTTTTCGAAAAAGGTTGAAACGATTACCAGAAAGATATCTTCCAAATATATTTTATTTATCGCAATATTTCTTATGTTTAGTATATTTGTTTTCCTACAACAATTACCATTTTTATCAGAATTTTTCACAGGAAAGCTTTAATCCGAACCAACTTCACGGTGTTTTGGTTCAGCTTCGTTTAGTTTCATTTTCTTTGTTATATTATTATTATTGTGACTGTTCGCTTAAATTTTCCACTCGGTGAGTTTTTTTTTTTTCATTAAAGACAAAAGAGAGACGATATCGTTGTTGCAACCAAGGTTCGTTTCCCATTGTCAAGCGCACCAAATAATGGTGGTCTGAGCAGACGACACATCATCAAAAGTTGTGAGGACAGCTTAGAGCGTCTACAGACTGATTACATTGACTTATACCAGGTTGATATATAATAATAAGCATAAATAATAAAATTGCAGATGCAACTATTTTAAATCGCTACATAAAGTGCTTACAAATAACACGAATATAAATCTTATTAGTCAACAAAATATTAGATAAAATGTTACCCGATCTAGAAAAAAAAACTCCTTAAGATATTTTCGACCAAGAAAGCATTTCATATATGTTTACGTATCAACAAACGCTTCTCACATGTTTACGAATCATCTAAAGACTACACATGATAGCCATCCTGGGTTAGCAATTCAACAAGCCACTTCATTAAAATGTTAA
The DNA here is from genome assembly GCA_002080025.1 of Modiolus philippinarum. Taxonomy (NCBI): domain Eukaryota; kingdom Metazoa; phylum Mollusca; class Bivalvia; order Mytilida; family Modiolidae; genus Modiolus; species Modiolus philippinarum. The sequence goes on along the minus strand of MJUU01010002.1, from coordinate 136,462 downwards.
CCAATGAAAACACAATAAAAAGGTTTAAAAAATTAAAAAAAAATAAAAAAATGTTTGGAATCACCAAAACCCCATATTAAAATGCTCAAATCGACAAATTATTTACCAATCAAGAAAACACTACAAATATTACCAATAGAGGCAACAATACACAAAGCAATGTGTACATCATCAAGAAGCAAATTCCTCACATGATAAACATTTGATTATAGTGACATTTGGATTATGAAATCCTGACATTTCTTATTTTACAGACCCATTTATGGGATGATGCCACTCCAATCGAAGAAACCCTCAGAACACTAGATGATCTTGTCAGATGTGGCAAAGTTCGATATGTTGGTGCATCCAACTTGGTTGGATGGCAGATGCAGAAAGTCGCCGATTATACCAAATTCATGGGTCTGACGCCTTGCATTAGTTTACAAGTAGGTTGGAGTAACAAAAATTTTGTCACATATCCTTTTAGCATTGTATGTTATTATATATTGAAGTGGTGTAAAAAATCTTGCTATGTTAGCATATACTTGTGTCGAGGCTTGTTCAGTTTTTTTCATTCATGTATGCTTGTCACCGTTCCTCTTTCTCTACATTTAGATTTTATTAATGTACTGAAACACTCGTACTTTTATTTCCAACTGAAATTTCCACTAGCAGTTGTTCATCTGACGATATTCTAGGTTTTTTGTTGGGACTACTGTCGTTGTAGGTGTTTATATTTATTTATGAAGTCGGTGGTTTTTAGACTTTGTAAAGCCATGTTTTGGAAGACTATAATCCAAAAATGTGAACAAATAACCAAATGTTTTAAATGTAAAGCAAAAAATAGTAATCAATATAATTCATATTCATTTTTTTTTTTAATCGATGAACAAAATATTGCACATATAGCTGTTAACAGTAACTTTGATAACTACAGCTGTGCTACCAAAGTACCCTGTAATATTAGTGCCTAAGTGATCAGGGTATCACAGAGGCAAGTTACCTTATTTTAGTCCTATAGTCGTAAAGTCACATAACAATGTTTTTATAAAAATACCAAGCACATAATAGTATTATCATATTCATTGCTTTTCAGCACTACACGATGATTGAAATATGACTAACCCTTAAAATAACTAAATACCGAAGTAACTGTTAATTTAAATTCTGCATATGCGCTTTTCGACAACTAATGTCTCTTCAGTGCAGATAAAATCTAAACGTATGAAAGACTTAAATATAATTAAGATTTAAATATATTTAAAGTAGCTTCATTTTCATATTTTTGATATTCCATTTTTAGCATATGCAAAATACTCCTATCTCGATTTCTATGTTATTATGTGAACAATTTGTTTATATTTCTTACAGCAACAATATAATTTAATGGTTCGTCACCCAGAATATGAAGAATTCCAAGTGTGCAAAGAAGAAGGTATTGGAGTATTACCATGGAGCCCTTTAAGAAGGTATTATTGCGTATGGTAGAAAATCTCTGATATATACTTTGTAACTTAGATTTCAATTCAATTCCTTTTGATGATTGAGTCTTTGAAACATGTTTCTTTGAACCATAGCATTGTTGTTTTTTTATTTTGTTCATGGTTTTTTTTTTGTTTTTTGTTTTTGTTTTTGTTTTTGTTTTTTTTTTTCATCTTTTTTTTTTAGTTGTTGTTTGATTAGCTGCCACACATTCTTCTTGCCTCCGAATCTTACACCAGCTCCAATTAGTTTAATAAAAATCATGTAATACAATAAAATGAAGCAAAAGACTAACCTAAGTCCTGGAACTCGATTAACAATATAACAATGATCAAATAATTTCCTTTGTATGACATGACGCATATCTTCATTGTTTAATTATGCCACAAGAAATCCACAACAACAAGGAACTGGTTTGTCCCATGTATATTTACTCCATATCCCTTTCTTTGTTCATGTAGTTTGGTCGAAGAACAAATACATTTCTGCAGATTCTACGATAAGTTAATTGTCAAAGCATGCAAATATAGACGATAGAGAAAACACAGTACGAGTGATGTACCTTTGACCGATCACAACTGTTATGCGGAGAGTTAGTAGATGTTCTGTTTTCAAAATTTATTATTTTTTGTTTACCCTGCAAGCATTCAGTTGATTTACTTGTCAATCCGGAGGAGAAACTTTCGATGTTTCGTATTTGAATGTTACCATTCAGATTCTGCAGAAAACATGTAGGTTTTTGCCGACCAGCGTTTCAACAACACTATGCACATACCATAATACAAATGAGGAAGGTCAAATAGTTCGTATTGTTTTAATACTGGAAAGCAAAGCATTTTCCATTTTTCATTATTCATTACCTTCGTTTTATATGTACTTCAGAAAAAACCACTGATGCACTATTAACAGCATTACATATGGACTTGAAGCTTTATTGATTACTTTACAGCAATCGTGGACTTTACAACAATGGTTAAATTTACAAAAGCGACCTTCCCGTTTTTAGCAATAATATATTACTACAACTTCGGCATTTTTTATCGCTTTTTAGTCGCTTTGGTCGTCTCTTCATTAAATAAGTCGATTTTTTCAACAGAACAAAATTGCTGATTTATATCTAAAAAACCGTACACCTAGGTAACAGTCAACTACTGTTGCAATTGTTTTCACATATTTTTTATGGTCGTCACCATGATTTAATACTTCTAACTCACAAATTAGAATAACCGTTTATTACCAATCGACAAACACCCAGCTTAATCACTATTAGGCCCAACTTTAACACTTAACGCCAGACTTTTAATTGGCAGTATGACGGGTGCCACGCTTGGTACCAGTTCATGATTCGGAACACATTCGCGCTTCCCGAGCAGCTGTGGCATTCTTGTTCATTTATCTTTTGCCTCAATTTTACTATCTAACGGTCGTGCTAAATTTTAGAAATTAGCTGCTCAATAACTGTAAGTGATATGTAAGTGAAATATGGTATGTAGGTTTTTCGTGGAAAGTGCATTACGGTCTGTCGTGTGGTCTGTTACTATAACAGCCTTTTCACGGATTGTTGTTAAATTTATGTGAAAAGATCAGTTTCTCAGTAACCGTTAGTCGAGATTCAATGGTATTTTTTAAATAAGTTGGTATATGGTAATACATTACTGCCAGCTATACGTAAACAACGATAGGAACTCGGGATAGCCGGACTATGTACAGGCACAAGCAAAAGCAAGCGGTATTACGGATATCTAAACCTCTCTTTTATCTATCCGTTTCCCTATTGTTTATTAAACATCTAAATAAAATCCAATACAGGTCAACTACTTACTCCATGACCACTATCTTGAAAAGAAAAAAACAAGACGAAACGTAATTTTGAAAGAAGGGTCAATGAGTGCTCGCGCTGACTACTAACTCCATGACCACTATGTTGAAAAGGGAAAGAAAAAGAAAGAAGAAACGCAATTTTGAAAGAAGGGACAATGAGTGCTTGCGCTGAGCTGTCCGCTAACACAAGGGGTCACCGTACGGTCTTTAACACAGTGAGGAACCTCACACCATATAGTAAGCCCTAAATGGCCCCAAAAAGGTAAAAAAAAAGTGAATAAATCAATGGAAAGAAACCACATCCAATAACCCAAATATCGAGAAGCTAAAATTTTATAAGAAGACAAGGACAAGCGAATGACTTTGTTTCTAAGATATTGTTGGGAGTGGGTCTAGCAGAAATGGGCAAGACATATGTTTGGGTATACATTTTTTTCTAAATCGAACTCGGTCCTTGAAGGTAATGACCTCGACATCGGTTACACGCTTCATATGGTTAACTTTACTGATCAACGAAAAAATCTGTCATAAAAACTAGTAGTTAGGCACGAACCATTTGATTTTCGGGGGGGGTATTTTTTAGAAAAAACAATTTTTGCCCCGATATTTGCTCAAAAAAAATTTCTGACCAGCATCTTTGCTGAAAAATAATCTGGCCTTGACCCTGTCCATTAGAAAAAAAAAAGCCTGGCTCAACAAAATTTCCTAGCATAGTGTATATGGGAAAAAATAATCTGGCCCGCGAAGCGGGCGAAAAAAAATTCCCGGTCCGGGTATAAATCCCAGCCCCCCCCCCCCCCNAAATCAAATGGACCGTGCCTTATCAAAACACAGAAGCGAAAATTACATGAAAGTAACATTATAAACTAATTTTATTAAAGATGTCAGTTCGAAGTTTTACGGCAACGTGCATTTGATAGAAGTTAGTATTCATATTTTTCTCTTTTTCTCCATTTCTCAAGTGGTATGCTCACAGGCAAATACAAACGAGGTGAAAAGATGGATCCAAATAGCGGGCGTCTAGCTCATGACCTCAGTAAAAATCCACAGCCGGGGGCTTCAACTTGGAGTAAACATGCTGATAAAGATTCATACTGGGATCTTATTGATGTTATAGAGAAAATAGGAAAAGCTAATGGTAAAATATGTCAACTAGAACTAATATGATAGTAATTTCTCTGTACATTGAAATTTATCTGCTGAGATTAAATACTAGTGGTGTTGTCGGGCACAACACCGTATGTATCAAATATAGGACCAAGTTGCAAGGAGTGCTGATTGAAGAATTGCAAACAAAATTACTCAAAGAAAAAAAATCCGGGAATTTATGAAAAATTAACCTCTCCTCAAGGAAATATTAAAAAGGACTCAAGTTTGGCTACTGTATTTTTAAATAGAACAAAACAACGACGACTACATAAATCAAAGTCCAGAGAAAAGCTAGAACACCAGAACACAGCAGACCAAAGACACTACATGCCCACAAAACAAACACTGCATATATAACACAAAAAATTAAGAACTAACAGTGTGAACTTAAAAATAAAGTATTAAAAAATGGGAAAACTTGTTTTGTGCTTTTGAGAACCTTTCCGAAACACTTGATTTCACTCTTTTTGAGAATTGACACTATTAGTTCTTTAGTTTGAATGTTGTTTTTGCGATGTTCGCGTGTTTTGTAGGTGTGTAGTGTCTTTGGTTTTCCGTCTGTTAGCGTTCTCGTTTTTTTTTTGCGTTGTCTCACGACTCTGGTTTATGTAATCTTGTGCTTTGTTCCTTCGCTATTCTGCTGCCTTTGTTTTTGATTTAATGCCCTGTACATAATATACCTTATATCAACACATGTATGTGAACAGATGTGTAGGAGATACATAACTGACATTTTGCCACAGTAAAATATTAACTGGCTGCAGAGAGAAGTTGGTAGTGATAGATGTTTAATTTTTGGGTTTTTTTTCTGAGAATGAATACTACTAAGTTTTGTAAAAGTAACCTAAGTGATATATTTGTGAAATATTTTATTAGATTTGATGTTTTATTTGTAGGAAAAACTGCAGCACAAGTGTCATTACGATGGCTTTTACAGAAGGATGTGGTTAGTTCGGTTATAATTGGAGCAACATCGATAAAACAGTTAGAAGACAATATGGCAACAGGGAGTGGCTGGAGTCTTTCTAAGGATGACGTAAATATATATATTTCTTCTGCCATGTATATAATAAAAACAATTGATACACTTCAATATGTGAATCTTACATCAACCAGGGAGAGTGGTGCCAGACAGAAAAATCTTGCGGACACCCAAATACTCGGCACTCTCACTGGTGTTTATTTTTCTCCTACTCATTATCCCAAAAATAAATAAAAAAATCGACGCCGAATTCCATTTTTCCTTATGTCATTACGTATTCAACACCCGAGTCCGGCGTTATTTTAGTGTCGCAAGGATCAATGGCGAGAAAAAACATAACGGACCAAATATCACAATTACATGTCACAGTTCACATGGAATAAAAGTGACAACAAAAGTCAGAATCGATCAAAGGAAGAGACCAGTAAGGAAAATCCGTATAACATTCGACTGAATCAGGGGAACACAATCAGACACAGAACATTTTTGGCAAGCCGGCAAGCCGGGAAACTACACAAGAAAAACATTAAAAAAAAGACAGAAGACAAACGTAAACAACGATAGGAACTCGGGATAGCCGGACTTGGTACAGGCACAAGCAAAAGCAAGCGGTATGGTTAAACCGGTTTACGGATATCTAAACCTCTCTTTTATCTATCCGTTTCCCTATTGTTTATTAAACATCTAAATAAAATCCAATACAGGTCAATAACTTACTCCATGACCACTATCTTGAAAAGAAAAAACAAGACGAAACGTAATTTTGAAAGAAGGGTCAATGAGTGCTCGCGCTGACTACTAACTCCATGACCACTATGTTGAAAAGGGAAAGAAAAAGAAAGAAGAAACGCAATTTTGAAAGAAGGGACAATGAGTGCTTGCGCTGAGCTGTCCGCTAACACAAGGAGCCTAAGCTAGTCTGCTGGTAAAACACTGTCCCACTACAAAAAAAAGAAAAATAAACTCAAAACTCCCCGTACTGTTTGCTTAAGAATCATTATGTATTTCAGTTGACATCGGCAGTATCAATGAGAGGCCAGTATGCTTGTAAGATCTTCAGTTCAATGGATCCCAAAACAAATTTAACTGATTCCTGCAGAATATCCTGTCAATATCCCCTGTTGCGTAAAGAATTTAAGTTACGTCCCAGTTTTAATTAATTTGATCGTTTGCATATACATGAATATTAATGAGATGGCACTCGGGATAAAAAGGTATTAAACCACCATTGGTTTTGTCCCTTTTGGCTTTGTTAAATTGGACATTTTCGGATCATCACAACACATTACCTGTCGTTTCAAATAACCTAAGTTATTACATATATAGTAAAACTCTACACAAATTTTGAGGGAAAGTGAGAAAATGCACTCCATCGGAAGTAAACAAATACAAAAAAGTTTCACTTTCACCATTAACTCGTTAAGGGGATACGATACAGTAAAGATCCTGAACTGATTTTTTCGTGAAATTTTGAAATTAAGTCAATTTGAACATGCTCTTTCCAAATCTGCAAAGAAAAGTATACCTTCATGATTTCGTTTTCGAGATAATTGCGATTCAAAATTGCCTGTTTTCCAAAATATTTCGTAAAAATGGGATTTTTACAGTAATTTTTAAAATGTCATAACTTTAAAAGTAATTAGGCTAATTGGTTCCGGTTTTTTGCTACAGTTTCGTGAGATATTTTTGAAGAAGGTTAGTAAAAATTTGAAAACTAATTTTCATTATTTGTGGTTCGAAATTGACATTTATGTAAATATTTAAAGAATAAACGTCCATTTCTAGTAGGTAAAATTTCACATAGAAAAAAATTGTGAACTGATTTTTTTCTTCAAAATTCGCAGAGATCTCCGTGAAACATCACTCTTTTGAAATTCGCTTTGAAAAATGGGGGTCCATGTGCTTATTTAAAAGCTACAGAGAGAAATATGTCATTTTTATAGCTACAAATGATTATTGCCGGTCTTGGCGCGAAATGACGTTGCATTATATTTCCCACGGAAACTTGAACGTCGTCAATCTGTGTTTTCCCGCATGTAAGGGTTACGAAAAATGGAACAGAGTCGAATACCATTAAACGGTTAAACAAGAAATAAAGGACATCAAACAGAACAGAGAATTTATTCTATGTATTACTTCCCTCTAAAGATATTCAGTCAAACCACAGTGATTTGCTCCCGGCCTGGAAAAAAATGTTTACTATCAAATATGAATCTCGGAGAAAGTGTTTTTTTTTCTCCGAGATTCATATTTGATAGTAAACAATTTTTTTCTATGCCGGGAGCAAGTCCCTGTGGTCAAACACATACTAGACCCTTCTAAAGACTGTCTTAACTGCAAAAAATGATTTTTTTTTCAAGTATACAGATCTTTATACGTTGACCGAGTCCCTGGTTTCACCTATCCACCGTTAACCAGAAAAAAATCAGAATCCATTGTATGCGGTGTCGGTTCAATTTAAGGCGTTGGGTAGGATGGATTTTGATCCCGATTTTCCGAGAAAAAAATGAACGATTCTCTCAGTCATCCCGAAAAATGAAATTGACCGAATCCCGTACCTGATAAGTGATTTTCCCGAATTCTCGGTGAAATAAATGACCTTTCCTGTTGTCCCGAAAAAGATTATACCGACCCTCATTTAAAGTTAAATGCGTTTCATAGGATAATTATCATACATGTGTGGTGTGATTATAGTGCCTCTCCAATACCATACTCTTGCCTATATACTTATTGATAATATATTTTATAATAATGTTACGTACATAATTTGCATGGTAAAAATATTGTGATATGAAAAAGCCATTTTCACGGAGTTTTTAATTGAATTTTCATAGCACCCCGTGAAAATTCAAATCGTAAAATGCCGTGAAATTGCCCTGAAAATGGCCATGATAATGCGCCAGCTGACTCCCTCGCGGCAATCCCTTCATTTTCACCAGCTAAAATATAGAAAAGTCACATAATTTTTACGGATTATGTTTTAGCTATGGCAGGCTAGGTACGAACTAACAACCTCGATATTTGTAAGCCCATGCGCTAAAAATTACGCCAGATCCCAAGTTTTTAATTTTGTGGTGTTCTTATTCATTCCTATATTCAGTTGTTTATTTGTTTTCTCTTTGGGAAGTTGCCTCAATTTTTTGTTTTGCTTTTTGGGGGTTTAGGGGGGGGTCGTTTGTTTGCTTGTTTTTGTTTGTTTGGTTTTTTTTTTTTTTTTTTTTTTTTTTTTTTTTA
>MJUU01010002.1:115698-127794 GCA_002080025.1 Modiolus philippinarum | reverse complement strand
TTCAGAAACTAATTAACGGCATTTTCACGGGAGAAAAATGTATATAGGTTATAGAAATTCCACGGGAAGCTGATTCAATAAAAGCAAAAAATAAGTCACTGGAAAAGTTACGAGATTTTAATGACTCTTGAAATTTCTTAGTATTTTCATGGACTTGTATTCCAGAAGTGATGTTAAGTAATAATTACAGCAAACTTGATAAATTTCTACTGTGAGTTTGTTTACTTGTAACAAGTGAATTTTTTTTTAACGAAATCAAATTGTTATTGGGAAAAATGGATTTCATTGCAAACGATGCCAATAGGAACTCTTTGCTATCGGTATATTGGATCTGGGGCTACCACGTCCTAGACCGAATTCGTCCATGAGACAACAGCAAAAATTAAAAAATAAAAATAAAAGTCCAAATAGTAAAGTAAAACGATAAATACTGTAGGTAATAATTGCACCGTATAGAGGCAGAAGAATTCGGTCTAACCATGTACTTAATAGGCCATATCCGAGTTCTGGTATTTAGATTGACCAGTTGTCGTTTGTCTGCCCTACGTCACAAACATGTCTGCCCCATGTGACCAGTTTAATGACGTTTAAGGCTTTATGACGTGACGTTTTCTATACTATGACGTGTTGAAAAAAGGCCCGGTAAATCCTGATACTACAGCTCGGATATGGTCTATTCGCGTAGTCTGGTATTTATGACGTTATGCTCTAATATTCGTGACGTCACGAAAACAACATGCCACATTCGGCGACGTTATTATCTGCCCTTGGTACTGTATCATATCCCCTTAAATGGTCATGTCATTGTGCTTACCATTACAAATTTTTTTTCTAGCAATAAATTAAAGATTTTTGTTGGTAGCTAAAATGTTCAGCTTTCAAACAGTATGCATTTTTATTACTCTCAATGCATGACTATTACCCAATACAATAGATATATACATACTCCATTGATTAAGTATTTTAACATGCAACCCGGTGTAATGATTGCCGGTTTTGGTGGTATAATACCAAAAGAAGCTGTTATAACTGGGTTTTATTGTCACAAAACTAGCATAGGTTCTTTTCCCAGATATTATGAACGAAGTTGTTGAATCCGTTGTCCAAATGTGTTTCGTTATGCTTTGATATGTGTCATTTTATGAAGGTTTTCGTCACCTTGGCAATCTTTTTTGATCCGCGTGATAGTGCTCTGGATCTCGAAGGTTTCTTTAATCATCTTCGTCAAACTATGTTCTGTACTGAATGGATTTGCAAAAGAGTAGAGTAAGTGAGAACCGAACCGTCAATCAAAAGAACGAACAATCCATGGACCATGGCAACATCGGACACGCTAAGAAACAAGGACACCACTTAAGTACGGGACAAAAAAGAAAAATGAAGACACACATAAAAATGAACAACACGGACCCAATAAAAACCATGGGTGAGATCATGTGTACCGGTAGAGCAGATCAGAGTAGATCAGAAAGCAGATCGGTCAGTTTTAGAAATGTTGTATCAAATTTTACTCTTGCAATGTCATGTTGTAGACAACGATAATATGCAGCATAATAGTTTCTAAAACCAATTATACCACATTGACATTTTGTATGTTTGTGTATGGTATGTTAAACTGTGATGTAGACAGGATTCCTACACTTAGGAACAGAAGACCTTGACACACTGAACCAGTTGCGTTCTAGCAGTTCTGTTGCTACTCGATACGTGTTTAGAAGGATGAGTAAGGTCGTCAAAATATGGTCATATCTGGCCAAATTCAAAACACATTGGATAGGGATCATGCAATGATTCTGTATGAAGATCTTAGTCTTTTTGTACCTGTTATTAGGTCCAATATCATATCAATGACAGCCATAGACACATGTACTGCATGTAGCCACAGCTATGAGTCTTTCCCTATTCGTCACTTCGTTTGGAGCTTTGCGCAAGTTAAACTAATTAAAGTATGTGAGGTAATGATCAGAATTTATAATTTGTTTAAGTTTTTCATTGAACTGTGTTCCGCCAGGTTTTCAACATATTGTGGATTTCTTCAGACATTGTACAGTTTCTTTCAGAAAGTTTTAACAGAAGCCGTTCGGGAACTCCTGCATTAATTTGAAGAACTCGAAGTGCACGGTTATAATGTTTGTTTGTCATAACCCTTTCTAGCTGTCCTACCTAGCAACCATACTTCAAAAATTATTTCAATAAAACAGACATTTTCACTTATAAGACCATTGTTGAAGGCCTTATGGCGACTTCATGATGAAGAGCAACAATAAAAAAATGTTATTCCATTTCTTATGAGGAGATTTTGTCTCGTGTGAATTTATTCAACATCCTTTTATTGTTTATTCTAAAATATTTGATTCCAGGTTCGGTATGTTTCCTGAAATTATCAAAGACCCCTCTTGTTGAATTCTGCATTGCAACCGTAGTTTAGGTATTGGTTTCAATCAAAACTGGATTTCATAAATATTTGAATCCAAGTTTGGTAAATTTTCTGAAAGTATGAGCGACCACTTTTTTGAAATTCTACCTTACAACCATCGTAGAATGACTTGCAAATTAAATAAATGCAGACCCTGAAAAGCAGACATTTAATGTCGACTTAAAACACAGCATGTATAGGTTATAATGGTCATTTGAAAATTAGTTCAATACACATGACATTTTAGTGAATACTAGTACATATATTGAGATAAGGTAGGTTTCATTGTTTTTGCTTTGTTCATTTAATTCAAAAAGAATCAATCACATGCTCAATGAGATACGGAAGCATGGAGGGGACATGTGAATTTTTTTCTATCTCGTGGCCACGACATACTAAGTTGTAGCCATCTCGTTCCCACGACATACTAAGACGTGGCAACTAGAGAGCAATCTCGTTCCCACGACTTACTAAGACTTGGCCACGAGATAGCTTTCTCGTTCCCAAGACATACTTACTCGTTCCTACGAGATATTAAGTCATGGCCACGAGATAGCTATGTCGATACTCCCCCGTTCCCACGACATACTTAGTCGTACCCAAGAGATACTAACTCGTTCCCATGACATAGTAAGTCGTGGCCAGGAGATACTAACTCGTTCCCACAACATACCAAGTCGTGGTCACGAGATGCTTATACACCATGGGACCTTCAACAACGAGCTTTGCTCATATTCATAGCTATCTCGTGGCCACGACTTAGTATGTCGTGGGAACGAGATAGTATCTCGTGGCCACGATTTTAGAAAAAAAAATAACATGTCCCCTCCATGATTCCGTATTGAGGCACTTTTTTCATTTTATTTATGCATTTTATTCATGATAGGCACATTTTTATGTTTGTTGAAAATCAAAATCCCACTTTCACATGCTTTTTAACAAGTTTACAATCATCACTAGAAAGAGTTTACTTAAACCAGTTGTTGTTGTGGTAGATTCCATTACTATCTGATGAACAGTATGACTTAATCACACTTTATGACTCAGCCATGTAACCATAACTTCTTTTAAAAATAGTGACTATCGATAATTTGTCTTCGAAAATGTCAAATTGAATTTATGTCTATCATATCTGTTTTGTGATAAACAGGGATTGGGGAATCTCTGTCGTTTTCGACAGTCTTTCCTTCCTTTTTTTTTAATTCCTATATTTTTGCCTAAAAAAGAAAAAAAAACATTCTACCTTTCATTACTGCTCATGACTTTTCCATTAATTAGTATTAAATAAAAAGTAGACGGAATTATAAGCTTTTTTCAGTTAGCAGCGATTTTTGAATAAAATTACTATTATGCATAATTTCCTGTTTTTTTTTTCTTTATTTAAGATGGACAAACTGGATGAAGCATCCAAACTAGAGAACGTCTACCCATACGAAATGACCTATAGATTAAATGCTTCTCGATTGAACAGATTTATGGCACGGACAGCTGTAGGGAATTTGATTTAAAATTGTGGCGTTACAAATATTTATAGCAGTTTGTTATTGTATTTTATTTTTGTTTTTTTTTTCACATTTAAATATTCATTTAAGTATATAACCCGTTATGGTGATTGTATAATTCTCTTGGTGTGTTAACTGAAACATTGAACAAAGTTAAGATGGCGACAGTTTACAAAATAAGAAGACAAATAATATGCATTCAGAAACATTTCTGATAGTTTATATCTCGGGTATGGTACATGTGTATCACTGCGACATTTCTATATACAGCCTTTAAGGAAAAGGCAAGAAAGTGAAAAGAATAAAGTTTTATGTTATCTGCATTTACTAATACATAACGTTGATTTTGTCTATAGGCATTAAGATATTTTCACAAAGTTTTGATATGAAAAGTACAGTTATAATAAATGGTCCCATTGAAATTAGTTTAGATCAATTATATGAACTATACATGTATCCACTTACTTTGTTTTACATTAATTTATTTATATTGTATATTTAGCAAACGTACTGGATACAATAAATAATATATATTACTTAGCTTGCTTCTTTGCTGCAGATAGCCAAAATATGACAAAAAATATTGGTAACATGAATTGCATTTAAAATTTCAACGAATGTGATAGAATATTTTAGCTATACATTAGGCAAGATCTGAAAAATCCAGCCAGCTGTTACAATGCCTTGGTTTTCACACATTTTATACGCTTACAATGTTACTATTTTACTTCGTTGTTTCTTGTGTATCCGATGTTGCCATTGTTTTTTATCATTCTTTTTGGACTCACGGTTTGGTTCTCGTTTACTTTCAAATAAAACAGATAGTAGGATAAAGTTCATACAAACATTCCAAACAACAGACACAAAGACGCAAGTTATAAAGTTTGATTTCTTCTAATTGATTTTATTTAAATGCAAAATAGTGACATTAAATAAAAATGAATTTAAGTTTACAGCTCTCTAAGAATTAGAAATTTAAAAAAAAATCTTACTCCACGTAGATGAAACTGTCTTAAGTTTTATACTTCATAACCATGTTTACATCCCGTTTGGTTATAAAAGATTTTCATTTTTTCTTTATTTATGTCGAAAGATGACATCATTGTTGATGTGACTTTCCTCTAATCAAACCAACAGCTAGCATAGGAGAAATTTGTCCCCAGTCACTGATAAGTCTAGTAATAGTGCAAGTGGTAATCTTAATTTTGTTTGGTAATTATTTTTTTGCATTTTCATTGCAAATGTCATTATGCGAAAGATAAATGTAAAATAAACATTCCAAATTATTTTTATTGGAATGATACAAAAATATACATAACGCCTAGTTGAACTAATTTATCAATGATTTTANTCACAAAGGAAAACCTGTCAAAGGACTGTTCCGGCAAGGAAATCAAACCAAACCCGTATTCGACTTTGTATTTTTCTAATGCGCGATTACACTGCGCAGCGCAACAGTGTCTATCTACCTTAATAGGATTTAAACTTTGAAACAAACTTGAAGTAAAATCTTGAGGTGCAACTTAGAAATTCACTGGAATCTTGGGCCAAATCAACCCCTTATCGCACCTTGTTCTTATCGTAATAAACGAACACTGTGTAAACGAATAAATTTTTAAAAACTAAATATATATACAGTTGGCCAAACATATACTTGTACTTTGTACATAAAAAATGACCATATCCCATTTTTGCTTCATTGATTCTCATGTTTCTCATTTCCAAACGTCATGATTAATATTAGAAAATGTCTTATCATAAAGTTCAAAACGTCACGAAATTGTGTCCTCAGTCAGGTTTTGTGGACACGTAAGTGACACAGACGGGACAAACAGATACTCGGATATGTTTATCGTAAAATGTCACCCCGTGAGCCAGAATATGAAGCACAGGGCGATTTAGTGCCAGCGAACGAGCCCAAGCTTAATATTCTGGTCAACGGGGTGCTTTTTAACAATAAACAAGCTTTCCTCCTTCAGATTATTTGTTATCGTCTTTTCTTTCCCGTTTCAATAGAGTACTTAGTAAGGTTTTTTTGTCAAACTCTCCCAACGTCGCACGGGAAATGACATTCATTCTTTTTCTGCTAGTTTTATGAAATGAAACCTGTTTTAAAGTTATTTTATGACCTCGAAAAAATTTGTTAGCCAATGTTATTAAATAGAACAAGGTTGGCAACTCGAAATATAGTTGATTTTTCATTGCAACACCTCTTTTCTTCCCGTTTCTTGGCACTTTCAGTATGACGTCATAATGTTGAAGAAATAGTAGCTCTGCAGAAGTTATCAGTATTTTTTTCTGAGATCTCGCTTGTATTTTGTGCATTGGTGATGGTTATATGAATACACAGTTGAAAAGAGAAAATATAAGAGATGCCTCATGGAATCATATTTATTTCTCCTGTAACGACTAAAAAGGATATATATTGCTAAACGTTGGGATAATTCCTTTGTTTCTTTATAAGTCCGAGTCAACCGGATACGGCTTTTACGGAAGTATTCTGCAGGCTGACATAGGCATAGGGAAAGACAGTAAAGTCTATTACTTCCAATCACTTCACTTTGTAATTGAAAAGCTAATTGACAAGCCCACGCCTTGTTCCTGCACACTACATTACACTTATTTGCTATATATCAGATCGCTGTTGTTCTTCATCTTAAAATCACAAAAAGGGTTTCAAAATTGAACAATCGGTCTCATAATAAAGACAAAGTAGTTGTACAGCACTTTTCGCTCGACAAAATCGAATGACAAAACATTACATTTTATGAAACATGAACTATTAAGGAGCAATCATTGTTACCCTAAATTAAGACAAGGAAGCATTTTGTATCGACACTCGTGTCCCATAGTCCATCTGAACTACGTGGAAAATGTCCACATTATTTCCACAAGGAGTGGGACCGGTTGCGTCGACAGAGTACCAGTCAAACTAATACACACAATATACTAGTATTTAAGTTTTAATTTACAGTAACGCAGATCTAGGCTCTCACAAAGGTTATATATGATATAAAAACCATAAAAATTAAAGCATATGATATCACCAAAAATATAAAGTCTAAACGTTGTAATACTTTTCTCCTCGGTACACTTTTACTAGTTTTTGATTCATCCTGTCTTATCACTCCATATTGATACTTCAGGGAAATGACAGTTAGTATAAGAATTAAACCACTTATTCCTGAGATTGCAATCATCGCTACCAATAAAAAACACATCGGATCGGATTTTGCTGGAATCGAGGCGATAATTAATGTAAGGAATATAGCATAAGATAGCAAAATGGTAATGGCAAATGATACACGCTCACCAGACTCTACCGGAAGTAGAAACACCGTCGGGTTCAAAATGCAAAACAAGAATGTTGGACATAGAATTATTAACGCATGATAGACCGGTTTTCTTTTCAATGTGATGTTTACTTTAAAGGAGTAAAATGAATCTTGAATAAGTTCTACCATTGTAGAATTACCAATCACTTCCCAGTCAGCATTGGATGTAAAATAAGTAAAGATAACGTAGTTTATTGTCGATACGAATTTCACTATATTGGAGCCTGCTTGCCATGATAGGAATTCTAATGTGCATGTTTGGATATCGTATGGAAAACGTGATATGTCAGTAGGGCATGTGACCTCCATGACCGCACCTGGTGCATACACAATAGAACCATCATAACGTATTTGTAGTCGGTACTCGGTATCCTCACCTACAGTTTTTAATTCTCCAGGAGTATTCAGTAGATATATCAACGGAATCCAAATGAGTTTTGGTGGTAAATATATGTATTCCATGCCGCCATAAGATGCTGGCTCCCAGGAAAGTGAAACATCCGTCCATTTCATAATAAGTCCACCTGTTATTGAAATTCTTTCTTGAACCTCGTGAAAGGCGTTTGTAGATACCATAACAAATAACATATTCAATTTCTACTGGTTGTGATTGATTGTTTGTTGGTGACACGGTTGTCATGTACCCATTCAATAAATCCGTTTGCAAATTCTTTGCATCTTGTAAAGTTTGTCCATTGATATATAACATCCGATGAATGAAGAAAAATAAACCAAAGATAGCCATTTTGTTACAAATTGATTTGGTTTTCTCTAAATCAGTACGGTAATGGTGTTAAATCAGTAGATTTACACATCATATTATTGATGTAAAGACTACCATTTCCATTAGTTTTTGTAATGGGTAGCTTTTTACCGTAATTTTTTATGGACATCCTAGAACTCAAAATAAACAAAGATTGGCTGTATGAATCACGAAATTAAACATTATTGGAAATTTTATTAAATCACTCTTTGTACCTGATTTTTCAGTAGTCAAATTGTCGAAACTGTTCAATATATAAATTGATTAAGATTTAAACCATTGCATTATTTCCTACACATTATTGCAAACGTTTACTCCTTAATGTTGTTTTCACACATCATAAAGTTATTAGAAATAGAAATGCTAGGGGAAAATCTTTTGTTTTCCTGACAGGGAAAGTTTCACAATCATTAAAGTACAAAGTGTTTGTAAATAAGGTTATAAATCCCTACAAACTCCACAAATTAGACAGAATACACCAACCGGAGTGTCTGCCAAATAAATGTATAGATTACATAACCTTTATAATGATACTATCTTGAATTGGGTACGGATTCTAACGATTGCTTATAGTTTTAAACGGAAGCGGCTTATAGTAAGCCCGTCTCGTCATATTCCTTACTGTATTTGAAATTACACTATAAGTGCCTTAGTTCTCGATGTCGGCATTTTATTTCCGTGCCTTGTGGCTGTCTATTTTATATTTCTAGGTTCCCTTTTTTGCCATGTCTATGGACTCTGATTTTTGTAATTATTACATCACGTGTTTGATTTTTGTAATTATTACATCACGTGTTTCTTCTGTACTCCACAGCCGCTGTTTCGCTTTCATTTCATAGTTACAAACTTGACTTTTGTTTCGTTGAACAATTGATGGGTAAACTGAAATAGGCAATAAAACTACATAATATTCTGAGGTTATTGGTAAAAATTTCAATAAAATCGGAACAGGATTGACTTCACAATAATTTTTTGAAAAAATGTGGATTTAAATGAAATATACAAACATGTATAGGGAAAAAATGTAGCGTGCGAATACTTTTGTCCAAGATTGTAATAAAATATTTGTATGTAATCTTATTTGCTTCAGTTTACCAATTTTATGATATAAACAGTTTTTTTTTCTCAAAGAAGAATGTATAGCATAAAAATGAAATCACCTTTCACGGTGAGAGTAATTTGGAAACGTCATTTGTGACGTCGTCTTAGTTGATATTAGTTTATCACTTTTTTAGACCTATAGGAGTCGCAATGCGATTTAAGTACGTCATATTAGAATGTAAAATAACGTTGCTGCTAGGGACCATAACCTTTGGTTTTACTCAATTTTGTAGGTCACACTGTACATAGACTTGATTCTCTGTAAACACAAGAATAAGCTAGAAACTGCATGACACAAATTTAGCTAATTGTCATTTTCTATGTTGAAATTGACCAATGAATCACAAAATGACCTTCTGGTGTTCTTGCTTTTACCTTGTTCTCTGGACTTTGAATTATGTGTTCTTGTGCTTTGTTCCTTCGGTATTCTACTGCCGTTTTTTGTGTCACCTGTAGGGTCGCAACATAGGGATCACTTTCCGTTGTCTTGCGTCTTTTAGTCTGTATGGCCGAAAGATTTTAGCATAACCTACTTTTTTTCTTATTTTTTTCTTTTCCAGTCTTTTAAGACCTCTTTCACTTAAGCTTATTGGAGCTTAAGGGTATACCTACATTATCCGCAATTCCTCATAGACCAGTTGGTTCTTTTAAATCTAACATTGAGGATGTTTTAGTATCATTGTAGATATGCACCAAGCATTTTGTTTTTCTTTAATTTTTTCCGACTTTCATGACTTTCAAACCCTCTTTGCACTTTTTTATTTCAGCTTATTGTAGCTTTAAAGGTATGCCTCCATAATCCGCAACTCATCCTAAATGCCTAAGTACTTTTTATCAAAATTTTCATCATAAATCCATTACTTTTGGTCAAATTGTTTTGAACTAAAATATCATGTATAATTACTAGCACGATACGCATGTTCTCCATTATATTTTATAAGTTATATGATACGATGTCACAAGATTCAAGAACAATGTGTGATCATTTTTAGTTGTGATAAGATAATGCAGACAATAAATGATTCAGGAAGTTAGATTAGTTCTAGAGTATGGTCTTTGTCAGTGATTTTTTTTTTATTTCGGACGTAACAGAACTAAGTTATGTGTCAAAACAACTTTTCTGAAACATGTCAAGTGTAATAACTCTTAATCAAGTGACCTAAAAGCAACTTCCAAATGTAACACGTTGCATTCTAGACATTTCTGTCTATTTACTTTATAAGCCATCTGTTACGGTTAAGATACAATGAGGAAAAAAATGAAATAAAAATTTAAATAAATTTCTAATCTGCTCATCCTAATACTAACTGGGCAAAGTTGAAAAAATAGGTTAAAGGTCGTGAATTGGAATTAGTTCGCCTCAACGAAGTTGAGTGGGACTACTGGAGTTCCCCCAGCGTTCATGTCTGCGTCCTCGTCTGCGTCCGCGTCCGCGTCCACATTCAGGTGTATATCTAAGTAAGTATGCAGGGTAGGGTCATCAAACTTTGCATGAAGATGCAACGTGGGTTGATTCACAGCCTTCAAGAAAATTAGGTCTCTTCTATATTTCCGCTTGAGTGCCTTACATTCAAATTTATATCCGAGTTCATATCTCAGTAACTATACATAGTGTAATTTAACGATGCATACGCATAGATCAGCATCCAGGCAAAATTATGTCACTTAGACCTATATTTTCCGCTTGAGTGACTTGTTGACAAGTTGACGTCCGAGTTCAGATCTCAATCACTGCACATGGTAGAATCATCTAACCTTGCACATGCATGCATCTCTGATGGTATGTCAGCATCCAGGCACATTTGTGTCACTTTGACATATATTTTCCGCGTGAGTGACTTGCATTCAAGTTTATATCAAAATTTAGATCCTCATTGACTGTACATTGTGGGATCATCTAACATTACATATGCATGCAATTTTTATAGTAGGTCAGCATCCAGGCAAAATTGGATTGTTGTGACAATGTGTCTATCGTTGATTACCTATGTTTGTATAAATCCTGCTACATATAGTGCATGGTTTAAGTCCATTACTCCATTACTCCTTTGAAAGTATTGAGCAACAGCGGTAACTAGTCTTTTACGGGGCAATTACCATACTCAAAAAAGAGTAGTCTTACTATTTGAACTTAATTTGTGTCACTGGACAATGGACATTTTCCACTCTGCTTTTCATCAGCCATCTACCGAATTTTAACCAAAAACAATGTTGAAATACAAAGATTACCTTTTACCTCTGCTTATTGTTAGAGGTATCAAATATTTAATTTTAGTTGTGACAGTCTTTGATCGCTACGAGTTTTACAGAACTTGTTACCGGGATCATTTGTTTTTTGGGGGTTTTTTTTGGAAATAACTCCAAGTATTATACTAAATCTTTTGGCCACAAGTAGTTCAGTCTTGACCATGAACATATTTTCACTATACCTTAGATGCACATGGTTACTGTTTCCAAGATAGACAGGTAGTTAGGTCTGATAACAAATTTTAAGAACTCTTGAGGTTGAAAAGAAGTTTATTAATATCATATACAATCTTTAAGCCGTAAAATATATGGTTCCCGGCGAAACTACAAAATCTGGAGAAAAACTTATAAAAAAAGAATGAAATCTTTGCAACTGGTATCGATCAATATATGAGATAAAAAAATATAATTCCTGTGTTTTGCTCAATACATGTATATGCTATTTCCGCCAAAAGTTTCCAAATAATATCTAAATGAACTGTTGTTTTTTTTCGATTGTTACTATAGGGAAATAGTTAAATTGCTCTGGCCCATGATGTGTTTAAATTATAGATATACAAAAAATCACATAGTTTTTCTGCTAAAGTTATTAATATAATATTTTGAGACGACCACATTTTTGTATATTAATGACGCATGCGTTAAATGTAAACTTCCGAGACGAAAACGCGAAAAGGCGAAAACACGAAAACGCGAAAAGGTGAAAACGCGAAAACACGAAAAGGCGAAAAC
>MJUU01010002.1:60667-91043 GCA_002080025.1 Modiolus philippinarum | reverse complement strand
GAAGACGTGAATCTAGCTGAAAATGTCCACTTTCATTTGGGATACTGACACGTCATATCTTTCAATGATGCTATGGTGACGGCCATAGAATTTCTTGAGGGATGAAATTAACAAAGGTTGAACAAATCCCTGACTAAACAGCTTTAAAAGGAGAAATCAGAGAAATCGTCACCACAGAAACTTTCAACGTCAGCTAAAAATTTGAAATTTAATAGTTGTTCTATCATTTATAAAATAAAAATTAGCCGTGTGTGATTCCGTTAACCCAAACTCGAAAACTAAGCGTCTTTTTGGACCTTGGGCACCCTACCATTTCTTTGTAGCAGCATTCCAAAAGCACCGGCATAAAGTGTTTACATATTCCAACTCATTCACTACTCAAGGGCCTGTGGTCGATACAGTGAATACATGTGCCTTGATAGAGCTCGGTTGCTAACAGATACGCTACTTTAGGAAGGGTATGTTACCCATTGTCATTTTACGGTCGACATCACGATCTCGTAGACTGCTATGGGGTATCTGTTTCCCAGATACAACAGGTCTTTCTCTTTGCCACTAAAGCTGTATTCCTCTTCCGGAATTGACTTTACTACCGAGTTGACATGCCCAATACGGCGGGTGTCTTATAAGAAGGGGGATGCTTACTCTACTGGTTCACTTGATCTCACCCATGTGGTTTTTTTTGGTCTGTCTTGTTCATTTTTTTCTGTGTCGTTCTCATGTTCTCATACTATGTCTTTGTTTCTTTGTTTTTCCGATGTTGTCATTGTCCTTGGATTGTTCGTTTTATAAGAATGCAAAAAAAACAACAACAAACTCAATCAAACGTAATCAATTGCTGATTCAAAAGTTCAGGTTGTTATTGATGTCATCCTCAGTATATTGTTAAGTAATAACATGGTTAATATAGGTTAGCCTTTTTCCATGAAACATGATTTACTGATCAATTTGTAGCTCTATGGCCATGATGATTTCAATAAATGTTAACATTTTATAGGAAGAAAAATTGCTAAAAATAAACTGGAAATACCCGTATTGATGTTTATTTCGAATCAGTGATGATAAATTATCATAAGTATTCATAATCAAGCATTTACATATATTATATATGACATGAAAGTAACAAGTAAAAGCACGTACGATATCACTAAAAATAAACGATCTAAGAGTCGTGAAAAGTCTTTCCCAGAAATGCTTTCGTTTGGGTTGTTAAATTTGGCGTAACACTGGCACCATTTCCCGGTTGATTTAATTCCCATATAATAAAATTTTAGTGTTATAACAGTAAATATTAGTATAAAACCACTGATTGCTGATATAACAATCATCATTACCAAGAGAAAACACATAGGATTGGATTTTGCTGGAATTGAGGAGATGATCATTGTCAGGTATATAGCATATGACAGTAAAATGGTTGTGGCAAGTGATACACGCTCGCCAGATTCTACCGGAAGTAGAAACACTGATGGGTTCAGCAGGCAAAATAACAAAGTAGGACAGATAATAACTATGACATAATACGTCGATTCTCGTTTTAACTTGATTCTAACCTTGAATATATAATAATCATCGTCAATGAGTTCTGTAGATATATGGTTATTAATCATTGTCCAATCAGAAGTCGGTCTGTAGTGAGGTATGTATATGTGTTGTGCTGCTGACTTAAGTTTAAGTATATTTGCTCCTGCTTGCCATGATATGAATTCTACGGTACATGTCTGTATATCATAAGGGAAGCGTGATACGTCAGTTGGACAAGTTACTTCCATCACATCACCAGGCGAGTACCAAACAGTACCATTGAAATGAACGAAAAGTTGATACTCAGAATCTTCACCAATAGTTTTTAAGTCTTTCGGAGTGTTTACTAGATATATCAAAGGAATCCAAACAAGATTTGGTGGTAAAAAAACATATTCAATACCTCCGTAAACCTCTGGGTCCCAGATTAATGAAATATCCGTCCAATTCATAACAAGTCCTCCTGTAATCGAAATCCTTTCCTGGACCTCATGAAAAGAGTTTATAGATATCATAGAAAACATAATATCAACCTCTATAGGTTGTGATTGATTATTTGTTGGAAAAACTCTTTTCATGTAACCATTTAACAAATCTGTGTGTAAGTTTTTAGCATCTTGTAATCCTTGTCCATTAATATACAAAATCAAGCAACTTACAATACAGAGAAAAATCATATCTGACACAAAAACGACAACGACGACTGTTTTGTAAATAAAAGTGATCGGCACACACATTACTTTAAACGATTCACTATAGATTTTGTAACAATGTTTATCAAATATGTTGGATACATAAATCCATTTGGTTTATTTACACGATAATATTTGACTTAGTTGATTCAACGAGAAACAAAGTACTTCATATGTCCGAAGAATTTTATATTGTTTGTTAATCAAGTTGCAAAATGACCTTTTGTAAATCAGAACTTCTTTGACTGTGGATGTAAGAGCACTTTGCCAGTTTGATTTATGTTTGTTGACGGTATTGCACCATGACGAGTAGAACATGGATGTAGCGTTGCTCGATATCTCTCAATGAATTCAGGTAAAAGCGATGCTAGAGGCCGTCTTGAACTGTAAAACTCATTGTTGAACGACTCATGGTGACTTTAAGATGAAGAACAGCAATAAAGGCATTGTTCCATTCCTTTTGTCATGTATTTGTAGAGCTTTTGTCCAATGTGCATTTTCTCTGTATCCTTTCATTGTATTCTAATAAATACTACTTAAGACATATCTATTGATTAAGCAACCACATAATTCCAAAATATCCTTGCTCACTCACTTTTCAATTTCATTTCGTGCATAGCCATAAGTAAAATAGGAGAAGTAACCCTTGTGTAATGGCAATTCTTGTTTTTTAAGAACCAGCGCTTATCAAAGTAGTACTGTGACAAAAAGATAATTTCTTGTTAAATAAATAATGTTT
Source organism: Modiolus philippinarum (assembly GCA_002080025.1). Lineage (NCBI taxonomy): Eukaryota > Metazoa > Mollusca > Bivalvia > Mytilida > Modiolidae > Modiolus > Modiolus philippinarum. The sequence goes on along the minus strand of MJUU01010002.1, from coordinate 88,088 downwards.
TGTGAATGACGTGCCTGTGTGACTGTAGCACTCCTAATATGCGTCGTCTACTATTCAAATGAATAAGAATTCGAACATAAAACCAATGGGAGGTCCAGAAACGGCAGTAGAATACTGAAGGAACAATGAAGTGGTATTTTCAAAAATCCAAGTCCAAAGAAATGGCAAAAACGAGAACACAGAAATAAAAAACACAACATTCAAAACCAAGGCACTCGCAGTGTGAACTTCCATGAAACTGACATCAGGTGCTCCGGAAGGGTGAGCATGTCCTGCTCCGTTGAAAGCATCCGTCACACTGTAGGTGAGAAAAATGTGTTTTTGAAAAATGTCCAGAAAGGAGAGAATTCAAAGGCAAAAATACCAGAGTGATTTACGGAAAAGAGACAATATTTATTAGTTTAAAATCATTTACAATAGATAGTTTCAACTCAAATAAATAAATACAAACTAACAAAATTCAAGCATTACTAATTTTCTGACATAGCCGTTACATTTGGCAGAAAATAGCAATGTATTCAATGAAAGCCTTAAGAACAATAAGTGAACTACTGTTTAAAATGAAATAAAGGTTATATTTTGTGAGGGAATTTACTTTCAAATTATTGCTTTTCAATTTTTGAAACAGTTCCTGTCTAAATATATAGCATTTGCATATGAATAAAGAAATGCTCCTCATTTTCTACTCCAGAGGTAGTACATTTTAAACAGGTTTTGTTATTTTGGGGAATATTTTTATACCTTCCTCTCTCATTTGCAAGAGAGGTGGGCACTTATCCTATATTTACTAAGTGTAGCTCTATCTACTTCATACTTGCAGATGACCATATAAGGAGGTCTTGCATTAACCTTATGAATATTATTATAAAATTCTAATTTTCTTTTTTTCATTTTATTATTCTTGTTGGTTTTAAATGGCTTGATCCAGAATTCTTCGCTCAATAAGTGCATGATATGTCCCACACAAGGTTTAAATTGGAGTGTTGTTTCTTAGTTTTCAAGATTTTATTAGCTAAACCAAGGCGCCAATGGCGCAACAGTAGCATACAAATAACATACAATAATAATTAGAAAACATATACAAAAAGAAATAACATATCATAATACTGATTTGACAAAACATTAGGGATAGTGAGAGCAAACGAATAAAAGTTTTTGTAAGGTACTAATTTTTTAAGAAAAATTGATACATTTGTAAGCAATTAAGTATTACATAGCTGTAACATTCTAATCATTTTGTTTTTGTTTGTGTAGAGCAAGTAGTATAATGGAATGTATTTTGTTCTGATTTCTGCAATATCATTGGACGGACAGACAAAAATGAAATGAAATTCATCTCCAATCATATTTAAAGTGCATTTGTTACAGAGTCTATTGGCTGCTGGTACATTAGGCCAGCGACCAGTCTCAATAGGAAATTTAATATTTGATAAACGAAGCTTTGTTGTGTATATTCTATGTATTGGTTTTAACCTTAATAAGTATGTTTCTAATGTGAAGTCGGTTTTGAATGATAAATAAAATCGTCCCCGTGATGTATTAGCCAAATCTGTTTCCCACTTTTGAATAAATTGGTCTCTTAGGATTTGTTTTGAATGTGCTTTTAGCCATTCATTGCTAACATGCACTTGATTAGAAAACAAGAAACTTAAGCCAATATCATAAAATATAGATTTTATAGATTTTATCCAACTCAATGATTCTCCCTTTCCGTTGAAGTAATAGTTATAATGAAGGAGGCAGAATTTTGACGACAGATTCTTCGATGCAGCAAGTCTATTCCAAAACATAGCATTCTACATTTTATGTCAATATTTAGTGGGAAACGACCAAGCTCGCCATAAATTAAATGGTTTGGAGTAGTATTTCTCACATTGAGCATTTTCTTAAGAAATTGAAGGTGAACCTTTTCAAGGTTATATTTTCAAAGTTATATTTTGTATTTCTATCGTGGGTTTTTTCTTGTGTAGTTCCTATTTACTTTGTGGCATGTGGCTATGTTTTTCGGCCACTGTAGGTGTTTCCTTTTATCTTTCTTATTCTATCGTTTTTGTCACAACCAATCACTTCACAAGCTATGGTGGCTTTGAGTTGTTTCCCTTCTTTTTCCTATTTACTAGTGAATCAAAATATTTTAGCTGGAGATTAACAGGTAAACTAAGATTTCTCACTTTATAATATACAGAGTAGAGAGCTTTTTTGCTTGTTCCACTATACGTTTCTTTGCATTAACAAAACGATTATTAAAATGAAAACGAATTCCCAAATAATTATAGGATTCACATATGTCTAACGCCTTATTTTCGAACATAAATACAACGTCTCGATCCACACTTCTCTTGGAGAAGATGACAACTTTAGTTTTTGATACATTAACTTGTTATTTCCAAGTTACACAGTATTCATGAAAAATATTTAACATTTCCTGCATACCTTCAACACTTTCTGACATAAGTACAGTGTCGTCGGCATACAGCAAAAGAAATATTTTCAGAAAAATTTCCAACTTTACTGAAAAAACATCAGAAATAGTTTCCAAAGAATTGGCATCGTGAGAATCTAAATATTCTTCCATATCATTAATAAATAATGAAAATAAAAAAGGTGACACATTTTTGCCTTGTCTTACACCTATCGCAAGCAAAGAAATCTGAAGTCTGGCCATTTTTATCACACATGACATTTTGATATAAATTTCTAATAATAACATTAAAACATTTGCGATTAATATTACTATTAAACATTTTTTGCAACAAGCCAGTTCTCAAAATCGTGTCAAATGCTCTATTGAAATCAATGAATGTACAATATAATTTCTTTTTATGTGAAAAATATAAATTGATTAATTACAAAGAAAAATCATATTATTTATTTAATAGTTATCACACGAGGACGCAGTGTGTCTGTATAAGATCACCCCGATGGCCGGAGGCCAGAGGGTGAGCTTGTATAAGATCACCCCCGATGGCCGAAGGCCGAAGGGGTGAGCTTATACAGACACACCAAGTCCGAGTTTGATAACAAAATTTACATCCCAGCTACTATATTAAGGGAAGGAAAATCGATAAACATTCTGGAAAATTATTTCCGCGCTTATAATCTCATTAAATAAATTTATCATACTGTTACAATAATACATATCCTTATTGTGCCCCACAACGATTCTTTATACATGGTGTCTCCAACGAGGGCGTGGTGTAAAAGGTAAGGCAACAGTTTAGTAAAGGAGACGACCCTGGTACGAATCCCACAATGGACTGTTATTTTTCTTGATTTTACAACGTTAATTTTTACCATGTCCAAAGAAATGAACAGTTCTCAAAATCTGGCATTGATAAAAACAGAATAAAAGGTAAAAATATCCTTTGTTCTTACTGAGGTGAAGTTGCTTGGGAATTCCAACTCCGTTCACCCCTGCTACAACAAAAGATTACAAAAACATGAAAACAGCAAACACCTACAATGGCCAGGAACTACAATCACAAGCCACAATCTACAAGCAAACTGCACCAGAAAAACAATAATGAAAACAAGAGACAAACATAAATAACGATAGGAACTCGGGATAGCCGGACTTGGTACTTGATAGCTGGAATGTCATTATAATATATATCCTTATTATTCTCCACAACGATTCTGTATATGCAATTTTTAGCACAGTAATTCCAATGAGTTCGTGGTGTAATAGGTAAGGCAAAAGTATATTAAAGGAGACGACTCTTGTTCGTATCCAACTATGGACAATGTTATTTTTCAAGGTTTTAGTTTTGAAAATTTTATGGATAATGAAACATAATTTTTTACTAAGTCAACCAAACCGAATAGTTTTCAAAACTCTGGCCGTGACAGAAATAAAAAAAAAAGTAAAAATATCCTTTGTTATGGCGCGGTATTAAGGTAAAAAATAATTAATTACGTATGTACAAAAATAATTCTGAATATACGAATTCGATTTACGTATATACACAATTGGAATTACGTATATACATAAATAATTACGTATATACGAAATCGATTTATGTATACACAGGAATAATTATATACGGAATTCGCTTTACGTATACACAGACATAATTACATATATACGGAATTATTTTCTGCATATGCCAAAATGTTGTAAATGAACCAATCAAATTATGCCTTACGAATTAGAAAGGAACATCATTTACTGCTCTCCTGATATATGGCGGATAGAGGCTCAAAATAAGGGATAAGGAATCAACAAGTTCTTTAATAAGAAAAACTTGTCTTTCGCAAATGAAAATTTAGAATCATTTTTGTTATGAAATCGGAGGGGTTCCTGGGATTGAAACCCGCCCCTTATTTTGGGAAACTTTTACAATTTTGAGTACGATAAATGAAATAAAATTGACCTCAACAACCACTTTCTTCTGGAACCCCATGTGAACCCCGTTTACAGTTCTGGATTTGCCCGTGCTGTTCTCTTAAAAATATACTAAAAAGAGAGAGATGCAGAACAAGAAGATTGTTGTATATTTTTAATGACAAATTTTCACAAATCTATTATCTTTTTTACAAGGTGCCGCCGTCCCACAGGAACCTTTTTAGTCACGTGACCAAATTAAAAAACACGGCGTCCCTAAAACATAGTTTTTTTATAACTGGTGGTATTAAAGATAAATATGAAACAATTATTTTAAATAAATTGTCAAGTCTAGATAGCAATTATAAACTTAAGACAGAAATGAAACTCAAAGAATTATACTTTACTAGAATATAATTAGAGAAGCAAAACAATGCCTTCCCTTGTATAAAACGGGCAATTTCATTGGATATCCACATTTCTTTCAGTATATACAAAATTAAATTACCTATAAACGGAATTATTTCTGTATATACGTAAATCGAAATCCGTATATACGTAATTATTTCTGTATATATATAAATATAATTCCGTATATACGTAATTATTTCTGTATATACGTAAATCGAATTCCGTATATACATAATTATTTCTGTATATACATAAATCGAATTATGTATATACGTAAATATTTATGTATGTATATAAATCGAATTTCGCATATACGTAATTATTTATTTATGTACGTTATTCCAATTGTGTATATACGTAAATCGAATTTCGTATATACAGAACTATTTTTGTATATACGTAATTAATTAACCGCGCCATGCTTTGTTCTTATTCAGATGAGATTGCGGGGGTGATCCGATACATGCATTTCTGATTTTTTAACTATTCTTAATATTGTAAATATTGTGTTTCCCCTCGTGACTTCACTGGATGATAAAACTTTTGAAACATTTCTGATGGAACACAAATACTGCATTGGTCCATCTGCTCTGTGTTATATCGTCATATCAATCTGTTTTATTTTAGGGCATATCGAACAGTTTCTCGTTATATTGTCATTTTCATAATTTTTAGATTTTTTTTAAACAAGTACCCAGGAATAAAAAAAAACATGCAAATTTTAGCAAATCTCCAACAGCATTTACAGTGTTATTAACATCCAAAACACACACACAGCTACATCAGGAACTAAAAGCATTTCCTTCTCCTTTTCATTAAGTTCCACTAGCATTGAAATTGTGTGATATACTTTGAATCCAACAGATCCAACAGAGATTGGACTTCACTGTGCCCAACTTTACTCAGTCACCGGGGGCAAATCTAGCACACAGTCGCAGCAAATGTTTTTTTTAGATAATGTGGGTGACGATAAAGCAAAGGTAAATCTTTTCTATGACATGTAGATAAGACCTATCTTTTATCCCCATGGATTCACTAGCAAAATTCAGTTTTTCTAAGAGGCTTTAAACACTAGACCCAGAGACATCCGATAGACTTACCCTTTGGTAGCACTCGTCCATCTATTGTCACCTTTCTAGTAATACGGTAACTGACGAAGGCTTAGTAGGAATGTCATTTAAAGGTCTCAAGATTAACCTATAATATTCTTAGGGTAAAAATGTTTTTGTTTCGCTTGCTTTAACGTTGACTTTGTGATTTTAATGGATACTGAGGAAAATGGATGAGGAGAAAATAGGGAGAACGGAAGTTTAGTTCTTAGATAAGACAGGTAAATTAATATAGCAATATTCGGTCTATGCAAATAATTAACTCGTTCTTGCATGTTCTACACTGGAATAGTCAACTGTAGCTTTACAGTTACGGTAAGATTATTTAGACACAAAAGCAATGTTCTGAAATTTGCCATATTCCCTTGAGATTTGTTCACAGGAACTTCAGTATTTTGTTATTTGATCAAATGAATAATTCATTTAAGGATGGTCACTCCTCAGGTTTTTGAAAATGTGTCTGACTTTCGGAATTCTCTTATTTTATCCATCATGATACATTAGAAAATTTTGAACACTGACTCCCACTTTTCTTTTTAAAATATGATTGTATATATCTTCAATAGACGTTTGACAAAATTTGATTAAATTCTTGATAATCTTTCATTACATTTCAAAAGTTGATTGCCTAAATGCAAAGTGAATGAAAAGTATAGAGAAGTTCGGTTTCCCGCCAAAATTTTAGGTGTTTAAATCTCAAAAAATGGCCACACTGACCTATCAATATTTTTTGCTTAAAATAATGTATCATCAATATTCTAATAAACAAAGATATTAATTCCAAATCCTTGATATGATAAATTTGAGGAGAGACCATCCTTAACAATATACATGTGTAGTGTCTTAAATTATGAGATTTATTTGTATGAGGCTTAGAAACAGTGGCAATGCGAGCTTCGCTTCAGCTCGCATTGCCCCCCGTTTCGTGCCGAATACAAATATATAATATTTTAGACACTACACGCATATTATTTTTATAGCGAAATATTAGAATGTGGGTAATTTTTTTTTAAGAATATGTAAAATATAAAATGTACAACAATTCCACAAATGGTACCTTGTTTTTTCTGACAGAAGGATATCAACTACCTTTTAAAGTGAAATCAACACCAAAAAATAGTACCACAAAGAAATGTGAAAAACATTTACATGCTTATTTGATCATCTCTGTACATAATTGAATAAATTTTAATATCTGTTTTTCAACAGAATTATTGTATTAAAACGAGTGAAATGGGAATATGGAGTGAGTGTTGACGTCGAAAAATCAAAACATTTATACATCTTGGCTTTAAAGGCGTGGCATAAATGGTATATACTGCTAGTTGGCATATAAACTTTATCTTTATACATAACCCTTTATTTGTGCCAAAAATAACCTAATTGCAGTATAATTTTATATTTAAGAAAATGCGATTTAGTTTCAATTCGTTTTAGTTAGAGGACATGCACACATTTTCGTACATTGTGTTCTCGAAGTACAATGATCCACTACATTCATGTAAATGTTTGGAATAACTTCAGTGAAAACGAGGCGAACCCGAGATTTCGTTTCAAGACGTGGAAATTGTTAAACCAAAACTACAGAAGCGAAAAAAAATGTTATGCTATATTTGTAACGAAATATTACACCTTCAATGAGAAATTTGGCTTGTTCATTGAGTAAATGCTTTAAAATCGTTACTTATTTTCAAAAAAGATGATAACAAACGTTTCCATTGACATTAATCGATTAGTGCCTTTTGATATAACAATTAATTAATTGCCGTACATTATTTCTAATAAAAGTAAATTACTTCTAACACTAACCGATTTGTGTAAATAAAAATGAAATTAAAGAAACAAAGCTAAATGAATTGATTGTTAATCTTGATCGAAACCTTTTAGAGAATATCAAGTATATAATGGTTTCTCTATTGTTTTATAACTGATTCCAGTAACTTTTTATCATGGAATTTTATTTGTTTTGATGTATAAAAAATGCTGGACTATAAATATAAAACAACTTCAATAGAATACCGAAGGAACAAATACTTTGGAATTAAAAAATCAAAGCCCAGAGACAAGGACAAAAATGACAATATTTAATACAAGAGTTTGTCTTTTATTGCAGTATGGAGTTGGTAAAACAATTCCCCGTGGTATAGATGTATGCTTTTTATTTTTCTTAAGGTAGTAGACCTAGGTTAAGGGACATAACTCCTAAAAATTATTTGTATGTTTGTTTAAATCATTTTCATAAAAAGGTTCTAAGCTTCTTTTTAACACAGATGTTTTTAAGCCTTTTTCACATCAGTGCTTACAAAGCATTGATGAAACTGACTGCTTCAAACGTCTTACTGATTAAAAGAGTTATCTCCCTTAACCTAGGTCTACTACCTTAAATATGGGGAAAAGAAGGGAAACGGGGAATGTGTCAAAGAGACAACGACCCAAAGGGGAGTAATAACAACTCAAAGCCACCATAAGATCTTCAATGAACGGTGAGGAAACCCCACACCCAACGGCAGGTCGGAGTTGGCCCCTAAATAAAGAGTAATCAAGTTCAGCGAAATAAACATCATACTAGACTCCCATAGACATAAAGTGTCTTGGTGTACTTGTACGTGAGATAATCTTTGTTCAATTACTATTATCTACATAATGTAAATTCTAAAACCAAGGATTAACTCCCTCCATCGTAGTTTTGTCCTTAGCTATATTTGATATTACTGATTATTCGGATTTCGTTTGGTTTTATGCATTTTAAACATATTTTGAAATTATGGATTTCTTTTGTTTGGGTTCTAGAACCAAAACATCAGCAGCACTAGTGCTGCTGATGAGGAATTGATTTCCGAAATGGCCATACAGCTCATTAAAATTATTGCAGTTGGAGTTAACATATGAGTTATGGTCTCATGTTTATTTACTCCATATCCTTTCGTAAAATATTAGACAGCTACAAGATGTAGAAATAAAAACAAAACATTCAAAACCAAGTCACTCACAGTGGGAACTCCCATAAATCAGGTGCTCCGGAAGGTAAAGCATGTCCTGCTCTGTTAACAGTACCCATCATTGTCAGTGAGTCAATCTAGAATGAATGGTGAATAAAAGGATATGGAGTAAATGCACATGAGACAAAGTCTCTACAAATACATGGTAAAAAACAAGCAAAGGAACAACGCTTTTATTGTTGTTCTTCATCTTGAAGTCACCATGAGGCCTTCAACAATGAGCTTTGCTCATACCTCATAGTAAGTTCAAGACGGCCCCTAGCACCGGTTTAAGCGGAATTCTTTGCATATCGAGCAACGCTACATCCATGTCTTTCTTGGTCATGGGTGCGGGATTGTCAACAAACATCAATTAAACTGGCAAAGTGCTCTTACAATCACTGTCATCCTTTGCCCGACAAAAGCACTAGTGTCTTAAGCTAGTGGACAACTACAACATATAGACAAACACAGGGCATTCATCAAGTCGAATGTAAGAAAACTTGGATATAAAATAGTGAGATGTGGGCACTTAAAACAGGTGGTCTGGATTACATTTCGAAAAATACAAAAATAATTGCCAAATTTTTGAAAGTATCAATAGTATATCAATATGAGAAATTCTCTCACGCACAAGTACACCATAACTGAAAAATATAGAAAGCATACATCTCTCGCACGGGGAATCGTTTTACGAACTCCACACTGCACTGAAGTCAAAATCAATATTAGACATGTACTATACACAATTTATAAATGTGGGTAATTACAAAATTACCGAATAGAATTGTCAAGAGGTAGAAGACAAAAATTTTGTGATCGCAATAGTCCCGATTTGGTACAGGCATTACAATGTTTATCGCGCACCAAACCTAGACTTTCCATACGTAAGGGTCCAGTAGAAACTCAACAGCAACTGCCATTAAAAGGTCGTAATACAGTGAGGTGTCTATCAAAGTACTAAGTAAAAAAAGTACTAAGTAAAAATTGGGTTGTGAAAGATCTGTTGGTTGACTGATTCGTAATTGTCATTTTCTAACCCTAAGAAAACTTGATCAAAACCGTTGAACGGATAGAATAATAAGAGGAAAGGGTGTTTGTATCACTCGCGTAGTAACGACGAGTAACGCGTATTAAATTTTTATCCTCTTTAAATTGGACATTTTTTAGGTAACTAGACATTAAATGATGAGCTAAAGATTATTTAGACAAATTTATGACTTCAAAACACTTCTTTATTGCATTAATCTGCAAGTTTGAACACAACTTTGCCATTTAGCTTTTCTAAAAACGAGGACAAAATCTGTAACAGTTATACTGTAGATATGGCCCCTTATTTCTTTGCTGTTTTGGTGTTTTGTTAATCAATTGCCATTTCCATTAGAAAGAAGTAAGACGTAGAATAGAGATAGAAAATATGTCAGAAAGAAGTGAATAAAACATATTGCATATACTTCAAAGCGGATAATACAGCATGTATACGTTACAGTGTGGAAAAGTAGTAACACCCGCTCTCGATCTCCCCCCCCCCCAATAATATCCTTAAGGATATCATAAATGTATCAGATAAATGGAATATGAAAATTGAATATCGGTATACTTTGATGCTGTGTACTCCACAAACTTGTAGGAATAGAACAGATAAATCATTAAATGAATAAGAAAAACAGAGACATCAAGTAGATAACACATAAGAAGATTTATTCAAAAGTACAAAACAGAAAAACGCAGAACAATTTTTTACATAAATTGTTGATTGCAATTCAATAGGTACAGAGTTCTTTATAACATTGGCATACATTGACTTCTTCTCGAACAACAATACGCCTGCTTATCATACTTACCACTAACCCAAGACTTCTATATCCAGTAATACTTCAAACATAAAAATAACAGGAAACGCCTATAATGGCCGAAAATCACAGTATTCCGAAACAAGCAAGATGGCCCTTTTTTATTTTATTTATTTTTTTTTTAATGCAGAACAAGTTTATCAGCATTCTATATTATCTGCAATTTATGATTTGCAAGTTATTAGAAGACCTTAGAAACAAATTTAAAAAAAAACACAATTACTAGTAAATAAAACCAATAGATATAGCCTTTTCAAATTCAACACTAGTGCTAAAATGTAAAATACACGAAGTTGTATATATATGATTACAGTCTTCAAAGATATTTGTTAAATTACATGTGATTACATCTTTATTTTAATTTTGAAAATCGTGGATCTATCCTAATGAAATAGATAAGTCCAACTGTTGGTGTTTTGCCTGATTTAAGACACTTACAATAATTTTTTTTCTGATGAACACAGAGATAATTCTATAAGAATCATAGATGAGATAATTCTTTTTTTGGACCTGACTGCCTGCAAGCGCCACCTGTTTTATCAATTAGGGCGAGTAACTCATCAATGTTCCTCATTAAACATAAAGCATGTAAGAAAGGGCACACTTTCTCCATTTGATATTATGACGATGCCCGCAATACTGAACTTGAACTTGATGCAATATAACATAAAACATATAGGAAACGGCAGCTTTTCTCCATTTGATATTAAACATGCAATGCTGAAACTTACTGTAAGTTAACCTAAAACACATTCAAAGGCACATTTTCTCCATTTGATATGATATCGATGCCCACAATATTGAAACTTGCTATAATTTAATCCGAAATATATAACAAAAGGCATATTTTCTTCATTCGATATTATATCAATGCCCGCAATATAAGAAATAGCACATTTTCTCTATTCCATGTTTTATCTATGTCTGCTATACAGAAACCTGAAACATATAAGAAAAGGCACGTTTTCTACATTTGATATTATATTGATGCCGGCAACACTGAAATTTGCTGCAATTTAAGATAAAAAGTACAGAAAATGGAACATTTTCTCCATTTGATGTTTTATTTGTGCCCGCACTATTGAAACTTGCAGTAATTTAACCTTTAACATATAAGAAAAGTAACATTTTCTCAATTCCATATAATGTCCATTCTCACAATACTGAAACTTACTACAATTAAACATAAATTATATAAGAAGGGGCACAGTTTCGTCATTTGATAATGCCCACAATATTGAAACTTGCTGCAATTTTACCTAAAATATATAAAGAAGGCACATTTTCGTTCCACCCCGGGGTTTTATCCTTACAATGTCAGGGGGTCTGTGTCCACGCTTGGCCGTGGGACCCCTTACCAATTTAGTTCATAAATTTCCGGGCTGGCTTGAAGTACGTCTATAGGCCAAGCATGGACATAGGGCCCCTGACATTGCTAGGATGCTGTAGTGTCGTTCCCTTGAGGGATAGACATGGACCATTTGATTTTTACAGGGCCTGGGATTCTTTAGAAAAATCTTCCCCGATATTTGCCAAAAAAATATAAATGACCAGAATCTGGTTTGGAAAAACAATCTAGCCTTCAATCTGTCCCCTAGAAGGAAAGTCTGCATACACGGTTCCATGTAGGCGTAAAGAAGCAGCCTGTGTCCCGATGTGTATATAGTATAGAAGTTGTTTCCTTTCTAATGAATCTTATCTGGTATAAAAGCTATATAAAAGTTATGACTGTCGTTTCGAATCGTTTCTATTCATCATTTTGTTTGTGCGGGAATTTAATCACGTGATTCGTTTAATCATGTGATTTTCTTCACCAATGGGGATTCAGAAAGTCGAGTCATTTTGGAAAAGAAATTTTAGATATAGTAATAGTAATACAACAACTATAACAAGATTTTCAAATGCGCTAATTTGTACAAACATCTAATTAATTTCAGCATGTTTGTCGATCTACTTTAATAGTGCCTTTAAAAACTGCTTCTGAATCATATTAGTCCGTACTTACAACTCTATGTAAATTCACAGTAGAAAAATCACATGTAAAGCAGGGATTGAATATTTTTTTTCAATTCATATTAAGTTATTTTGATCACGTCGTTCATATTGAATGTATATTCGGATTTTGGGTGTAGTTATATTTTGCAAAAGCAGAACTTATAAGGTAATGATTAACCAGAAGAAACCGTGGAAAATTCAACATGATGAAATATTATAACTTATTAATTCTCTTGGTGAACAAGGAAAACGGTAAGTGGAAAAACTCGTAGTGTCGTCAACTAATAATGCAAAAGTTCTTATCACCAGGAATAATTATGTAACGAGTTTGTCTAAAACATTTGAAAGATGGTGAATAACTTATAGACTTTAGCAAGATATTTGAACCTGTTGTGATAAATATTTGAAAGATGGTGAATAACTTATAGACTTTAGCAAGATATTTGATCATGTTGTGTTAAACATTTGAAAGATGGTGAATAACTTACAGACTTTAGCATGATATTTGAACCTGTCGTCTAAAAACATCTGAAAGGTGGTGAATATCTTACAGACTTTAGCATGATATTTGAACCTGTCGTCTAAAAACATTTGAAAGATGGTGAATAACTTATAGACTTTAGCATGATATTTGAATATGTTGTCTAAAAACATTTGAAAGATGGTGAATAACTATAGACTTTAGTATGATATTTGAAAATGTCTAAAAACATTTGAAAGATGGTGAATAACTATAGACTTAAGCATGATATTTGAAAATGTTGTCTAAAACATTTGAAAGATCGTGAATAACTATAGACTTTAGCATGATATTTGAAAATGTCTTAAAACATTTGAAAGATAGTAAATAACTAGTAGACTTTTGCTGGTGCCGGTACCAAGTCCGGCTATCCCGAGTTCCTATCGTTATTTATGTTTGTCTCTTGGTTTCATTATTGGTTTTCTGGTGCAGTTTGCTTGTAAATTGTGGCATGTGATTGTAGTTCCTGGCCATTGTAGGTGTTTGCTGTTTTCCTGTTTTTGTAATTTTAGCATTAACAGCATTTGAAAGATGGTAAATAACTATAGACTTAAGCATGATATTTGAACATGTTGTTTAAAAACATTTAAAAGATTGTAAATAACTTATAGACTATAGAATGTTTGAACTTGTAATTGTTAACTCTATTAATGTTTTGACTACAAATAATGTCGCTGAAAGAATTCTGAATTTTATTAAATAACAAATACCGAAGTTGCTGTTAATCTATTTTCTGCAAATGTGCATTTCGACAACTTATGTCTCATCAGTGCAGATCAAACCAAAACATTTGGAAACATTTTGAAATGAGAAAAAAATATAATGAAAATTCGGTCGAAGGAAAGTGTAAAGTAGCCCAATACTCGATAAAAGGAAAATTAAATGGGGTTATGGCTCCACTTAATTGAAATATTGAGTTGCTAAGGGACATTACTACAATGAACGGGGAGGTTTGGCTAGCCACAAAATCGTTTTAACCCACCATTTCTTTTGAAATGCCTGTATTAAGTCAGGACCATTGTGGTCGACAATTTTGCCGGTTGTTTCCACCTGATCTGTATGTTTGTTTGTTTGTTTTTGTTTTTGTTTTTGTTTTTTTTGTTTTTTTTTTTTGTTTGTTTGTTTTTTTTTTGTTTTTTTGGTTTTTTTGTTGTTGTTTTGTTATTGTTTTGTGTCTCATTGACTTCGTCTCTTGACACAATTTTGTTATTAGCCTATTCAACAAGAGGCTCTCAGGAGCCTGTATTACTAACCTTGACAATGACCAATACATTTAGTCAAATAAACTTCTATGTTAAAGGGTCTCAATTTAAAAATATGCCAAGAAGTATTATGTCAGTCGGTCCAGCATTTAACGATTTTACGTACTGCCTGTCATCGTGATCAGTACCTCATTAGTAACATTCATATCATTTTTTAATGAATACAATGTTTCTGTTTCACAAATGAGAACAGATATCTTTGGGAAGATCCAGAGTTTGTTACCGGACTAACACCGACTGTGAGAAAACCGGACTTCTCACTGGCAGTGTGACGGGTGCCACGCGTGGAGCAGATCATGCTTACCCTTCCGGAGCACCTGATGATACCTCAGTTTTTATATGGGTTCACACTGCTAGTGCTTTAGTTTTGAGACGTTCTTGTTCATTTCTGTTTATTTGTTTTGTCTTTGTCATACTTTCTCAATTCATGTTGCTGTGAATTTTCGTGATTTTGGATTTATGATTTTAGAATTTCCCCTCTCCTCGTTCTTGCTTCGGTATTCGTTTGCCGATGTATTGTTCATTCTTTCAAATAAACGAAATTCATTGTATTCATTTCCTAGAGTTTTCTCTGAACATAGCTGACAGAGTCTTGTATCAAGTGGTATACCTATTATCACACTGCATTAAAACTTTTTCCACACTTTATACTACCATTCGCCATGAACAACTGAAATCTCCACTGAAATATTTAATTCATAGATGTTTCTCCCGTAATAACGGCGAATGAAGATATTAGTACATTGTTATAGACAGA
The DNA here is from genome assembly GCA_002080025.1 of Modiolus philippinarum. Lineage (NCBI taxonomy): Eukaryota > Metazoa > Mollusca > Bivalvia > Mytilida > Modiolidae > Modiolus > Modiolus philippinarum. The sequence continues at coordinate 72,879 of MJUU01010002.1, read as the reverse complement.
GAACAAGCATACTTTGTGAATATGACTCAGAATCACAGAAAACATACAGAGGAAGAAGTGATCAAAATGTTGGAGTTCTGATCGACAATATATTTGTCAAGTTTGAAGGATTTGTTTTACAGCACACTGTATAAATCCCAATGGCCACAAACTGTGCACCCCTTTTAGCCGATTTGTTTCTCCACTCGTATGAGGCTGAATTCATCAAAGGTCTTCTTCAAAATAAAGATAAAAAACTGGACCAGTCCTTAAATTTCAGCTTCCGTTATATAGATATTATCACTCAACAATCCTTGCTTTGGTGATTTTCATCTTATCTATCCAAGAGGGCTCGAAATTAAGGATACTACAGATCCTTCCTCATCGGCCTCGTTCCTTGACCTTCATATTGAAATTGACAACAGAGGTACAATACAAACTAGGCTGTATGAAAAACGCGATTACTTCACTTTTCCAAAAGTCAAATTCCCTTTTCTTTTTAGCAACATTCCGAAATCGCCGGCATATCGAGTTTACATCTAACAACTCATTCGCTACTCAAGGGCATGTAGTCGGTACAGTGACTACCTTGATAGAGCTCGGTTGCTTTTAAATAGGCTACTTAAGCAAGGACCTGTTACCTAAACTTGAAGTCATCACTGCAGAAGTTTTACGGTTGGCATCGCGACATTGTACACCGCTATGGGATATCTGTCTCCCAGATGACAAAAGATCTTCTGTTTGCCACTAAAGTATCTTTTTCCTCTACCGGATTTGACTTTACTACCGGAGTTGACATGTTCAACACGGCGGGTGTCTTATACGAAGCAGGAGATGTTTACTCTACAGGCGCACCCGATCTCATCCATTGTTTTATTGGGTCCGTGTTGTGCATTTTTGTAGTAGTGTGTGTCTTCATTTGTCTTTTCTGTTCCGTGCTCATGTTATGTCTTTGTTTTTCTGATGCTGCCATTGTCCTTGGATTATTTAGACTGTCGGTTCGGTTTTACTTATTTTTAGTCATCTGTCTTTGCCAGTGATATCTGTATATGAAGTCGATTTTTGAGTTTCTGTGGTGTCTTTAATTTCCAGTTGACTGGGAAAATGTAAATGGATTCCTGGGTGAAAGAATAAAGTCAATATATCGAAAGGGGAAGTTTTTCTTTCTGATCTTTTTGAAGGTTTTGTGTATATTCGGCTTTATAAGAATGTAAAAAACAGCCAATTAGGGTGCACTGTTAATGCAAACTGGAATACAGACTGCTTGATGAACTATCAATCCACAAAACTCAATCAAACGTACTTCATTACTGATTCAAAAGCCCAGCTTGTTATTGAAGTCATCCACAGTATATTTGTAAGCAATAACATGGTTAATATAGGTTAGCCTTTTTCCATGACACATGAGCTCAAGGGCCTCATCCTTTCTATAAGTGTGTAAAATATTTTAAGGACGAACAGCTTCTAGAAAAAATCCACTGGAAATACCCGTATTTGGTGTTTATTTCAGATAAACGATAATAAATTATCATACGTATTCATAATTATGCATTTGCATATATTATATATGACATGAAAGTAACAAGTAAAAGCATGTACGATATCACTAAAAATAAGCGATCTAAGAGTTGTGAAAAGTCTTTCCCAGAAATGCTTTTGCTTTGGTTGTCAAATTTGGCGTAACATTTGAACCATTTCTCGGTTGATTTATTTCCCATATAGTAAAATTTAAGTGTTATTATAGTAAATATTAGTATAAAACCACTGATTGCTGATACAACAATCATCATTACCAAGAGAAAACACATAGGATTGGATTTTGCTGGAATCGAGGAGATGATCATTGTCAGGAATATAGCATATGACAGTAAAATGGTTGTGGCAAGTGATACACGCTCGCCAGATTCAACCGGAAGTAGAAACACCGTTGGGTTCAGCAGGCAAAACAACACAGTAGGGCAGATTATAACTATGACGTAATATGTCGATTCTCGTTTTAACGTGATTTCAACCTTGAATATATAATAATCATCGTCAATGAGTTCTGTAGATATATGGTTTTTAATCATTTTCCAATCAGAATTTGGTCTGAAGTGAGGTATGTATATGTTTTTTGCTGTTGACTTTAATGTTACTATATTTGCTCCTAATTGCCACGGCATGAATTCTACGGTACATGTCTGTATATCATAAGGGAAACGTGATACGTCAGTTGGACAGGTCACTTCCATCACATCACCAGGCGAATGCCAAACAGTACCATTGAAATAAACGAAAAGTTGATACTCAGAATCTTCACCAAAAGTTTTCAAATCTTTCGGCGTGTTTACAAGATGTATTGATGGAAACCAAACTAGATTTGGTGGTAAAAATACAAATTTCATACCTCCATAAAATCTTGGATCCCAGGTTAATGAAACATCCGTCCATTTCATAACAAGTCCTCCTGTTATCGAAATCCTTTCTTGAACCTCATGAAAAGAATTTATAGATATCATAGAAAACATAATGTCAACTTCTATGGGCTCTGATTGATTATTTGTTGGAAAAACTCTTTTCATGTAACCATTTAACAAATCATTGTGCAAGTTTTTGGCATCTTGTAACCCTTGTCCATTAATATATAAAGTCAAACAGCTTATAATACAAAGAAAAATCATATCTGGCACAACGATGACTGGCTTGTAAATAAAAGTAACTGGCATAAACATAACTTTAAATGTTTAATATTGATGTAGTAACAATGTGTATCAACAATGTTTAAAAAAAGGAATAAGTTAATTGATAGATAAATTCATTTGGTTTATTTACACGGCAATTCGTGTTGATTCAACGAGTAACAGGGTAATTGATATGCCCGAAGAAATTTTTAAAGTTTGTTAATCAATTTGCAAACTGAAAGATATTCTTCTAAAGACATATGATTTTTTTCAATGTCTAAACAGAAGTACAGAATAGCTCTTGTTTACTCATTTTATTTTTATTTCGTACATAGACTTACAGTACAAGATGAGAAGTAAACCTCCATTGTAAAGGTTCTGTATGGTTCTAGATAGTAGTTCCTTACAAAGTAAAGTACTATGACAAGAAGATCATTTCCTGCTGGATGAATGATATTTTGCGAATGAAATGCCTGTATGCCTGTAGTACACTAAATTTGTTTTCTTATACGTCGTCTACACTTGAAATAAATAATTATATGAAAGAGAACAAGTGGAAAATCCAGAAAAGAGAGAATTCAGATGCGAAAAGGACATGCTCCGCACAAGGTTTTAAGTGACGAAAGCCGAACAATCCGGGGACAAAGGCAGCACTAGAAATGCAAAAAGACAAGGAAGCCACAAAATACAAATAAATACCTAAGTTGCATCAAAATATAGTAAATTTCGTAATGCTGTACACTTATTTCAAGGAGTCTCATCAGCAGCATTAGAATCATATGAGTACAGGACAGAAAAGAAAAATGAAGACACACATACAGATGAACAACACGGACCCAATAAAAACAATTGGCGAGATCAGGTACATAGGTAGAGTAAAAAATCTCCTGCTTCTTATAAGACAGCCGCCCGAATATGCCTATTGAAGGAGTAAAATCAAATCCGGTAGAGGAACTTTATCTGTAAAGGGAAAGATCTGTAATCATCTGTGAAACAGATATCCTTTAGTAGATACAAGATCATAATGTCTGTAGTGATGTCTTCAACTTGATACTTACCCTTGCTAACCAAGCTCTATCAAGGTAGTCACCGTATCGACCACAGATCTTTTAGAAGCTTATAAGTTGGGAGATGTAAATTCCACATACTGGTGCTTTTGGAATGTTGCTACATGATATAAAGATGTATAAGTACCCCAACAAGTCCTCCAAACTTCGACTGGGGTGTTGTGTCTAAGTAATGATATTTGTGTCTGTAAGACACATTTGATTTCCAGCAAAGTACATGTTGAGACTACGACAAAATACACGTTGAGAGGCCCTCAAGACAGAAGTTCAAGCATGCTGATATAATATGTTTAAATCAACAAAAATCACATGCTCCTCTTTGATACACACGCTCTTGGTCTGTAAAATAAAATAAAACTTCCTAGTAAATAAAGATGTTTAGGACATGTCAGCACAAGCATGTTCTCTATGACAATTTATTTTTGATTGATTCAAAATTCTCCCAAACAGTAACTGAGTACAAAAAGGTGTACTTTTTCAGATAAAAATCACACCAATCACACTTCTTAGTACATGTATATGCACATCTTCAATAATAATCCTAGACGAAAACGCAGTCATTACCATCGCCATTATACATCACCAACACTTCATGTAACTATACAGAGCCTACTCTTTACCACGTTCTAAATTGAATTCTTTGTATAAAGAATCTACAATAAAGGATACTACAGATTCTTCCACTTTGGCCTCATTCCATGACCTTCATCTTGAAATTTACAACGGAGGTACACTACAAAATGTGCTGCGTAACAATGGCGATGACCTCAATTTTCGAATAGTCAACTTCCCTTTTCTTTGTAGCAACACTCCAAAAGCGCTAGCATATGGAGATTACATCTCCCAACTATCCGCTACTCAGAGTCTGTGATCGATACAATGACTAATGAGATAGAACCCGGATGCTTAAAAATGGGCTACTAAAGCAAGGTTATGTTAACCATAACTTGAAGTCATCACCACAGACGTTTTACAGTCGACATCGTTATCTTGGGAACCGAAATTGGAATATCTGTTTCCAAGTTCTCTTTGCCGCTAAAGTTTGCATTTTTCTCCACCGGAATTTTTCTTTACAACCGAAGTTTACATATACAACAAGGCAGGTCTATTATAAGAAGCAGGAGATGCCTACTCTACCGATGCACCTGACCTCACCCTTTTTTTGGGGGGTCCGTGTTGTACATCTTTGTATGTGTGTTTGTGTATTCATTTGTCTTTTCAGTGCCGTACTTATGTTATGTCTTTGTTTCTTTGTTGTTCCGATGTTGCCACTGTCCTTGGATTATTCGTTTTAGGCTGATGGTTCAGTTTTCACTTACTTTCCTGGAAAATTATTAATTCCAAAATGCATATTGTTCAGAAAACAAATCAAAATCAAAATCCTTACCGATATATCTTCAAATTATCTGAAAAATTGTTAATTGTTAGTTAATCCTTAACAAAGTTGTGTATGTGTAGTATTTCCAAGTCCTTGCGTGTAAATTTGAAATCTAGAGATTTATCATCGCCTTTATGTTAATATGACATTGTGTAATTGGTACTTCATGTAAGATTAATGCACACCGATAGAATTTAGATCCAAAAATCAATTATTTTGATCTTGGTATGCCAATGTCACTTATATTGATGAATTTGTAAATTTGAGGGATTAAATAGCAATAAACACAACAACTAATCTTTTATTAAAGTGCTCATGTCTAAAACATAGTCATTATACATATAATGGTAAAAATACACCTATACCAGTAAATCTAAATGTAAGAACCGTTAGGAGAGACTGTTAAAGTATATGGATAAATTAATGGAGAAAAGATAACAGGAAACACTTACAATCGACAAAAAATACAATGAAATACCACAATCTACCAGGAAGCAAAAAAAAAAGCAAAGACGAAATGAGATAGCCGGACTTGGTGAACTTGGGGTAGGGTTACACCGGTTTATGTATAAACACTTTCATATAATTAAAAACTAAAAATACCATATGAATCTGATGTTGAACTTCTTATTTATGCATTATATTCCTATTATTATCTAAAAATTAAATGAAACAGTACTAATTCAATTTGAAATTTAAAGCCTTCCCTATACTGTATCCTTTTGTTAGTGTATGATAATTCAATACCACTTTTATCACTTATCATGGTAAGTTTTGGCAAATTCATATTATATAGTTATCTAATGTGAAGTCAGGCAATAGACCAGAATATTTTCCCGAGGTAATGGAAACAGTTCAGTGTTCCATTTCCCGAAGCCAACGGCTGAGGGCAAAAGAACATTGAGCTGTTTCCATTACCGAGGAAAAATAATTCTGGTCCATTGCCTGACTACACATTAAATAACTGTTTTATTACCTAATATGCACAAAAGAGAAATAAGTTGTCGAAATTGTCATCTGCAAAACTCAGATTTAATGCAACTTATTCTATTCATTATATTATTCTGATACAGAAATGATCATTTGCAACAGAAATTAGTTAGTTCAGTCAGTCAGATTTTTTATGTTCAACATTTATATTTTCACATTATCAATAATTTGAGGTTGTTCATTACAAAGAACTTATGGAAATAAATTCAATAGAACATGCCAACACAAAGAAATCCATGTCACTCAAATCTTATTGTTATTTCAATATGGTTTTGACCAAATTGCAGTAGCCAGGCGATAGAACAGCAATGAATATTCATGAAATCGTATTGACCAATCACAGTAGCCTGGCAATAGAACAGTCAAGAATATTTATGAAATTATCATTTTGACCAATCATAGTAGCCAGGAAATAGAACATACCATGAAATAGAACACACCAGGCAATAGAACACCATGAAATAGAACACTGAAAAGTAACAATCTCAAAAATAGTTCAAAATACAAAATACTTAATAAAATATATAAAACAATACAATTAGGTATAATAAATATTAATTATTAGTATTTTTGTTTGCGAGACAAGGATTATCAGGTCCATATCAGATGAGCGAAGGGCGAATCTGATATGGACCTGATAATCCTTGTCGAGGTGTAGTTATTTTTTGTTGCATGTTTATGTTATGCTTTAGGCCTAATAACTTTTTCTAGTTTTTTTTCCACATCATTCACGTGCTTTTTTGCTCTTTGACCACTGAAGCGCGATTGGCCAAAAACTAAAGAGATATCCTTCCGCAACATGTTCGCGCATACCAAATGACCAACAGCTGATAATTTCTATTATCATATACTTAATTGAAATATGATTAAAATTTTACCCCTAGATAAAACCAGATGCTTTCAACAAAAAAATTAACGAAGCTGGGTGATATGACATTGTTATCAACTGCTTCCGGTAATTATCGCATACCTTTCCGTCACAACTCGGAAGCTTTATCACACGTAAGTTCGTGTATTTCCGCAAAAAACGATAAACAGTACACACGATATCGTTATATCAAAAACATTTGTATAGTATAATAACAATACACTAAAACTGCATTTTATAAGTAGGAATATATTTTTCCGCTAAAAATTTCTTTTACAGTTGAAGTATATGATAAAAATATCATAACATGTCATTTTTTCATATCACATCCTTCATCAGCCTGCGGTCCTAAAATCATCCCTCGAGCCTGACGGCTCTCGGGCTGATATTACGACCTTGGGCTGATAAAGGGTGTGATATGAAAAATGCCATATCATAATCTATAAGTATCACTTGTTGCTGGTCGTCTTGCCTTTGATACAAGCTTTATGATGTAGTAGAGATCAAAGGAAACTTGCAAAAATTACCGATAAATCAAATTATCAATCCGAAATGGAAACAAAAATATTTCACCAACTGTAAAATTATGTCTGGACATACGCCACAGGCATCTATTTTTTCATTGAAGGTCTCAGTGTGACTTCAGGATGACGAACAACAATAAAAGCGTTGTTCCATTGATAACTTCTACCAAGTATTTATAGATTTTGTCTCATGTGCATTTACTCAATATCCTTTCATTTTCTATATAAAAAAGAGTCTCTATAAAATCACCATATAATCTTCACTACATGATAACATGTTGTTGACCCAAACGGGAGTAATAACAACTCAAAGCCACCATAAGTGAGGAAACCCCACATCCAACGGCAGGTCGGAGTCTGTCCCTAAATAAAGGGTAATCAAATTCAGCGAAATAAACACCATCCTAGACTAATATAGACATAAAGTAAGACCTGTTATGTATACGTAACTTCAATACACCATTCTTTTTTATAACTTTCAAAATTACAAAATTATCAATATTTTAATATCCGACTTGTACATTACAGTAAAAATCCAAAACCTTCTATCGAAGATAATTCGACACTCTAAATTACCATTTTTTAACTGTACTAGTTGCACATCGACTAGCACATAAAATGCTTTATAGTGAGTTTTGTATTCTCCATTTTAGTACATCTTTGCCAGTTTCTTAACTGCCAAAAACAGATGAATAAGGAATGTATTTTCCCACTCCTAAATGCTCTTATTGTATTTTGTATTTGAACTTATTTTATTCATTAAAGAACATGATTGGGCAACAGGCAAAGCTTATACTTAAGCCCTCTCTCATATTACATGCATAAGGTATACACATTCAGATATAAGCAAAAAAAAATAAATACAAGCAAAAAAATTTACAAAGATGAACACTAGTGAGGCTCTTCATGGAGCTACCGAGGAATCAGGAATCATTTACCTCTAATACTTGAAAACTAGAGTTACATGAAAATATGGCAATTTAAGTATATTATCACAAAATAATAATCAAATATCTAGAATCAAAATGAGGGTCTAATAATTGAGTGATTAATTAAAAAACACATAGTAATAAAATAATCAGCGATCAAAACCCTAAGTTTCATGTTTTTGAAAACCATGTGAAAACTAAACCAGTTACTCTCTTCGAAATCAAAATATCACAATCAAAGGAAAATACCTTAAAACATGCAATGGCACCATGATTAAAGTACATAATTATTTGCATTTTAAAAATAAAGAAAAAAATAATAATAAAGTACTAAATGAATTACTATACATACAAAGAAGCAAATAAATCATGCAAAATAAACAACCAGCAAAAAAAAAATAAATTTTAAGCAAATCTGTGAGTGTCATTTATGTATTTTATTCAATTATTTGTATATTCAAGTCAAAAGAAATGTTCAGTTACCATAAAGAAGTAAGTCCACAGTGATATCTATATCGTTAACGTTAAGTAAATAACAAAATACCGAAGTTACTGTATAATTGCTGAATTGAGTTAACCATAAAAAAATTATTTGAACGTTGTTCAGTATACTTCGGACAAATCATAAAAATCATAAAAAAGTGATAATTGTCCTCATATCGGACAATTTGTATTTTCAGAGAGGAAGTGACTACCGTATGTAGATGAGCTGTACTAGCCTCATACCGGAGTTAACAATGTAAAATATTCTCCACCCATCGACCAAAGTTATATTTTTTCAAAGAGACTGAAGAATTAAGCAATAACAGTACATTATTTGAATACCCGAGAGCGTCAATCGTAGATTTGACGGTCAAAATGCAGTTTATAGGCGACGCGTAGCGGAGCCTGTAAACGGATATTTTGAACGAAGATTTCCAGATAATATACTGTTATTGCGATTCTAATTCAACAAATCAATTTCATATTCTATTTTTAACTCATCAATTTGTAACAATATTAAGAACCAGACTAAACAGGGAACCAACCTGTGTCAGGTGTGTAGATGGTGACATTGACGGCCAGTTTTGACCAATCAAAACCTTTGTTATATAAATGTTGGATTAGAATTATAATGTTTAAAAAGTCTATATTTAACATTACCAAAGTTAGGAGACTCTCTAATATTGAAAGGCAAGGTATTGCACAGTCTCACAGTAGATGGGAAAAAACTATTATAAAAGGAAGTAGTCCCAGAAAAAGGAGGAGGAAAAGTTGTGTTTTTTTTTTCATTTCTAAGGTTATATGATGTTTCTCTAGGTAAAAAGGGTTGAACAATATCAAATAAGAAAGTTGGAGTTAAGCCATTTAATATCTTGAAAAATAAAAAAAAGTTTGTGATTCCTTTTTCTGTTACTGAGAGTTTCCTTATAAAATTTTTGTTTACATGACAGTTATAATTCGAGATGCCTCAACTTGTTCACTTTCAAGGAGATAAGATTCAGATTGTGAATAATTGTCCTAAACAGCATCATTATATTCCAAGATAGGTCTAATAAAAGAAATTCTAGTAATAATTGAAGAAGGCTCCGATTAAAGCCTCTCATATTCAAATGTTATCTTCTACTGGTAAAAATGTATTATTTTGTTTATATGCTGGCTTCAACGATGCATTTGTGATTTGATATGAATTGAGGAGAAAAGGGGTGAACGGACGATTGATTATAGATCAGATTGATAATTAATATAGCATTATTCATGTCTCCCAGAGACATTTAATTATATGTCTCTGTTTCTCCAAAAAATAGAACTTCCCAACATTCCATGAGATCTGTTCGAACAAATGTAAAATTCGAATAATCTGCAATTCTACTTCTGGTATTTTACTTATTTTGAAAATTTAGTTTAAAAAATAGAGAAAAAATGTTGTGTTGCGTTATATTTGTAACAAAATATATTACACCTTAAAAAGACTTTCATTGAGTAAATGCTTTAAAACTGATACTTATTTTCAAAAAGAATTATAAACAAACGTTCCCATTATTTTTTTTCCTATGACAATGAACTTATTGATTACATTACATTGTTAATTAGAGCCAATTCATCTTCAAACACTAGCCGATTTGTGTAAATAAAAATGGAATTAAGGATACAAAGCTAAATGATTTGAATGTTGATCTGTTTCTAAACCTTTTAGAGAATATCAAATATCTAATGGTTTAACTTCTGTTATATCAGTCTATCCTGTAACTCTTTATGATGTACTTTTATTTGTTTTGATAAAAAAACAATGCTAGATTATATATGAGTATTCGAAGTTCAGGCGGGGGAGTACTTCGCATCCTCTTCAAATAAACAAGATGCGCGATGTCATAGCAACGGATATAAAAAATGTCAAATTTGCGACATTTGCGTTATGTTTTCACATTTCATTTTTATGTCTCTTATGTAGAAATAACTACTGTATTTAACTACCATTAAGTGGAGGTACAAAGACTGTAAGCTTCCAATTACAATAGTCATTTTAAACCCTGAATACATAAGTTAGTGCAGTGTAACAGTAAACAATGACATGGTAATATAAATATGAACAGTTTTATGAACTGTGTTCAAGATGAACAACACAACAACACTTGCCGACTTGGGTTGATAACCAGAACTGTTTATTTCTATTTAAATGCAGAAACCGAAGGGCGGACCAAATGATTCTTTGAAAAGGCCTACATGGGAAATACACAAATGTCGTTGTGTTGCTGCGAAAACATCGTTTCAACACTGTGTATGGTCAAAACTACACAAAAATGAAGAAAAAATTATAAACACTCTCAAAGGGCATGGGCGGAAACAAAATTTGGAAGTTCGCCCCCCCCCTCCTGCTTAGCAAAAGCGGGGGTTATTATTTAATGCAGTCCGTCCGTATGTACGTACGTACGTATGTATGTGTGTAGTGCTCCCGATAGCTCTAGAACTATAAGAGATAAAAATTTCAAACTTGGCACCATACTAGAGTATGATCTGCACTAGCGTGCTAGAGGTTCGGAATTTCTGTCAAATGCCTTAGGGGAAAATTATGTGCGAAAACTAATTTTAGCGATATCCAATAATCGAAAAAAATCTTCAATGCTATTTTGGCTAGAAAGTTGAAACCCAGGAATCGACTCACATATTATGTAGCAACTTCACGGAGGGCGTTGGCATGTTCGTATGACCCCCTAAGGGCATGGCCTCTTCGGGGTCCAAAAAACGAAAAAAGCATTGGGCTAGAACTCTTCTCAATCCGCAATTTGCAGAAACCTTGTTTTAAGAGTATAAGTAACACTATAAAAGTTGTCTGTGCCGCAGGTTTCGAAATTTTGAAATTTGCCCTCAGGGCGGAATAATGAGCGAAACTGTTTCGAGTTATCCAGTAATATGCGAAATCTTCTGACGTATTTATGTTAGGAAGCTGAAACTTTCTATATAAGTTCCACTATGTTAATTAATTTGTTAATGATAGCGGACATTTGGTATGATCCATGGGGGCATGCTCTTATGTGTAATTTTCATTTTGGTTTACATTTTCATGGGGAATAACTTGAATTGCTTTCCGAATTCAAGATAAGAATTTAGAATTTAAATTTCCTAAAAGTCTCAAAGACCTGTTATTTTGGAATTCTACCTAGCAACCATGTCTTTTTTAGTTCTTTACAGTAATGATGATCATTTTCAATAGTCAGATTGCAAAATACTTTGATTCTTATTAAATTTCCTGGGAGTCTTAAAGACCTGTATGCATTACCCGGAATGAAGCATCGGAATTTTTTAGGGGTTGAAAGATAAAAACAGTATATTTCTGTGA